>CAAKHG010016332.1:2500-12072 GCA_901007715.1 Dactylopterus volitans | reverse complement strand
TTAAAATGACTGTGACTCCATTTTTTATTATTTATTCTTTTTTTTTTTTCTTTTTTTTGCCCAAGGAAAAAGCATAAAGGCGCGCGCGCTCTCTGCATGCGTGTGTGTGTGTACATGCGTGTGTGTGTGTACATGCGTGTGTGTGTGTGCGCACGTCATCCATGTAAATGCACATCTCTGAATATTCCAGATGAAACGATACATCGTGTTTGTTTCAGTAAACGGCGTTAAATTCTTGAGCCCCACCGCCTAGAGATTCTTAGATACCGATATTAAGCAGAAACAAAAATTGCGATATCGATAAATTAGCCAAAAGGACTTTGCTTTGAAGGTTTTGAGGATTTCATATGAATTTCCTGTCACGTGGACTCTACTCATTTCTGATGCATAGTGTAGCCATTATGTCCCACATCTCCCATCATGCCCTTCTTGACTTAATATTTTGAGAAGTTAATTGCATTCTGGGATTTAAAAAAGCTGCTGTTTGTTGTGCTCTCTCTGTTTGTAGCGTTATAGTGTTCCATCTTGAACGCAGATAATAGAAGTACTTAACATCAGTGCATATCAGCCATTTTCCCCGCACATATATATATATATATAGACACACAAATATCAGCCACTAATATCGGCTGGCTGACAAATCGGTCAGGGTATATTAAGTATTCATGTTAGCAGAGCAACTGTAAAAAAAAACATGATTAATTGGAAGTAGAGATTGATTGTGTAAACTTTTCTGTGTGATGATGAAGGCGTTTGAGTCTGGCGATGTTTGGTGTGTGCACCTTGAAAGTGCTTGAAAGTACTTGAGTCTTGGTCGCATGAGAACAGGATCAGTCTGGGTGATGATGAATCTGATCGACATTTAGATGAACTTTGGGTCACATGTACTGCAGTTGTGTCCATAAGTATCTGGACAGTCGAGACGTCTGCACACCACCTGATGGAGCGGATGTGATGTCATCAGAACGTTTCACATTAACGGTTCAGCAATTAAAACATTTTAATACATCTGGAGCTCAAAAGTAACTGGACATCCGATCGCTCGTCTTCATGTGTCCCGCTTCCCATGATACTCAGTGATACTTGAACCAGATTCAAGTCGAGAGTTGAATTTGCATTTGGCAACTGTTGATTGGAGGAACATCCTGTATTCTTCAAAATAAAAGCTCAGATTAAAACGTATAATAACATCATCTCTGACTGTTTGCAGCTTTGCTACTCTGATGGTTTATAAGATCCCCATGGAGGACGTCCAGTCACTGGCCAAGGCTTTCTCTGAGCTGGAGAGAGGTGACACACACACACACAACCACACACCACCTACATTGATTGACTTCATCAATAATCCAGCTGGAGCAGATGAGTGATAAATCCTTGTTGTCGTCCATCTTTGTGTTTGGTGTCGTTCAGCGAAGCAAACGTTCAACTTTGAGGAGTACAACTTCTCCCAGTCGACTCTGGAGCAGGTACGAGTGTCCAATCAGCAGCCAGAATTCACGCCAACTGGCCAATGAAGTAGAGCTGAAACAGGAAGCAAACTAGAGAAGACGTGTAGTTCATTCAGTCATGAGTGTCCTCGTGTCCTCATGTGCTCGCGTCTGGTTTCGAACCCCTCAGGTGTTCATGGAGTTTGCTAAGGAGCAGGAGAGCGAGGACGATGAGGTGGGCTCCCTCAGCACCACCTTCCAGTGGCAGCGCCTGCGCCAGGACGGCCCGGTCTCCGTCAACCACGCCGACAGCATCGTGCACCAGCTTTGAACGCCACCCGAGGCGGAGCAGGACCGACCGATCCCGACCTGCCGGGCTCCGGCGCCGGAGGGCTCCCGCCAGCACTCGCCCCCTCCACGCCAGCCACGCCCTTAAACCAGCGGGACCGAGCCGGCGGCGCTGGCTTACACTGGACCCGACTGTGGACTGAGGCGTGCATGCGTGTGAGCCTCGTCCACTGGTGCTGCGCGGGGGCGGGGCGGCGCTCGCTCCACGCGCCGCCGAGCGCTGTTTTTAACCTTCACAGTGAGCCAACCAACGGGATTCTACTTCTGATGTGTAATATTTAATAAGCTCCCGGCGGTGGAGAGGCTCCATCTACAGTCGTCGTGTTTGCTCGTCTCTTCACGTTTGTGTTTGTGAAACCGTCTTTGAAGCACTAATGGGACTGAACCAAAGCAGCGCGCGCGCGCACACACACGCACACACACACACACACACACATGCGCGCACGCCTCACACACACTAAGGAGTTCTTTGTTTTTAACTGTCCGTAGCATGAGCACAAATACTTTTCATGATCGTGGTGTTATTGTTGTGGGTTAGGGATTGTTCAAAGTGGGGTCCTTCCAGAGGGTTTTCCAGGGGTCCTTGAGCCTTGAGGGTCTTCCAGGGCAGCAGCAGTGTGACCGGCCAGCGCCGCTCTGACCCTCTAACACGAGCCGGGTCTTTGCGATGATGCTTTTCCTGCCATGTTTTTTTTTTTGTTTTTTTAGAGGCCGTTTTGTTGCTGGCGTTCTGCCGGTGTGTCTGAGAGCTGCAGAGATGCTGGATCAGGCGTCAGCAGACCCGAGGGACCCCGCTCGCTCCTCCTCGTCTGACGCCAGCGTCCCACCGTCCTCGCCGGCGTCGGCCCGGCGGCGTGTCGACGCCCGCACGCTGACGCGGGGGCAGCAGACGGGGGTGGAGTCGAGGCTCGCGGGTCCCCCGGCGTCTTCCTGTCTTGTAGAATATGCACACCAGTACATGTAGCACGCCGCCCTCGCCGGACGCCAGCCGGGGTCGTGACCTCACGTTGAGGGGCGGCGCCTCTCCACATAGCGGATCCCGATTGTTCGCTGGCGAGAGCAGGGCTCCTCCCACTGCGCCTCACTTTGGTGTTTCGCGCCTGTTCGCTGTGTGTGTGTGTCTGTGTGTGTGTTAGGGTGGTGTGGTCTATACTGTGTGTATTTCTACATAATCTAGTGTCTGTACAAGCGGGTGGGTGGTCAGATCGATACCTGTCAGCGAGCCGATAAATTGTAATATTTTCATCATCAGCTGGGACGATGATGCGTTCAAAGGGAATCTGACTTTTCTATGTTGTCGATCAAACTGACTGCGAGGCTGATGCTCGCTGACCAGCACAGACGGACATTCTGAGGAGGTGGGGGCTGGACAGAATAACAGGAACAAATGCGTCGCGGCGCAGCGGCGTTCTGAGAGGAAGTGTGTTGGCTGCGTGGCGACCACGTTGGATTCGGTGACACCTTCAGTGCCCCGTCTGAGCCCAGTCAGCCGGCTCGGCCTCCAGCTATGATTTTATCTGCCGGTCTTTATCTGCATGCCTCACTGAAGTCGCGAGCTGACTCAGCAGAATCCGGCTGTGGACGTGCAGACGTGAAACGGCGTCACGTGTGAAAGCGTCACTGAGAGTTTTTGCACACATGTAGCTATATACATGCATGTATATATACACAGTACATAAACACGTATGTGCTGTGTATGTATATACACACACACAGTTCATATGTCTCCTATATTTATATTGTTTTTGAAGTGCAATGACCGCCGAGTCCTCGAGGGCGTGGCTGCTCCAGCGTCATGTAGCCGGGAGGCGGAGCCTCTCCGCGGCTCCTGGAGAAGGTGGAGCTGCACCGGCTCTCTTATGCAACGTGACGGTGACGCTGAGCACCGAGCTTCCCCCGCTCACGCCGGCGCTTTCGCTGTGTGTGTGTGTGTGTGTGTGTCTCCTTGCCGCCATGTTCATCGATGACGTGACCTTTTCATCGATAAATGTTTGTTTGTTTGTACCCATGAAATAAAAGTTTAACACTGTATTTCAGCCTTGATTGTGAAATGCTCTGGACGTGGATCTTCTTCAGACAGGTGGTCTTCCTCGGAGGCCGGGCCTTCGCCCATGGGGTCCGGTCAGGTCCGGCCCGAGGCAGAGACGTGGGTCCTTCCTCCAGCAGGAGGAACCATATGGGTCTGGTGCAATGTAGATGGGACGGCAGGCCACTGCTGCCCCCCGAGACCCAGACCTGCACCTGGATAAGTGGAAGAAGACAAGATGGGAGACGGGAGGACGGTTTGCAGTTCGCTGAAATCCTACTGACAAGTTTCCAGGATTTATTGGATTTTCCAAAACCAAAGGGATGTAGCTAAGTGACGTCAGTCATTTGATATGAAGGCGTGCGTCACTCAGAGGAAATGCCAGTGAACAAAGAACGAGGAGGAGCCGGTTTCTGTGAATGCGACTCTTCCACTCCAGCCGTCGCTCGTGCAGTTTGTCCCTCCGCAGACGCCGTCCTTCCTGATGCGGATGACTACTAGAATAATGGAGGAACTGCGTTAGTCGGCTGGCCAACGGTCAGAACCCGCCGGACGCGCTCACCCCCCGGCTGCAGACTGAGGCTGGGATGCGGCTTCAGGATGGGGAACATCTTCGGGAAAAAGAAACAGACCCGCGTGACGGAGCAAGACAAAGCGATCCTGGTGGGTGTCTGTGGCGAGCTAGCGCTAGCGGCTACGGTTAGCGCTAGCGGCTACGGTTAGCCACCTAGCTGTTATTGTTAGCCAGCTAGCCCCAAGCGGCTACTGTTAGCTACCTAGCGCTAGCGGCTGCTGTGAACCACCTAGCATTAGCTAGCGCTAACTGTAGTAATTAGCCAGCTGACAGGTTTGTCAGGTTTATGTTGGCGCTAGCTGTCAGAGTTAGTTAGCTAGCTAGCTTTAGCCACGTCGCCAGGCTGCGCCCCGCAAACCAAACCGCTTGAAACATCGCGGTAATTGAACTAGCTGGTGTCGTTCGTGACGCTCACACCCGGCTAACACGTCAGGATTCCACGGTGACGTCAGCGTCGGTAGCCGCCCTCCAGCTGGGCGCAGGTGTGCGCTTCGCTCGGCGTGTTCTGCGGAGCGGATCCTCTGATCATGGTGGTAGAAACGTGGAATATCGCGAACGTTGTCATGCGCGACTTTGACCTGCCCGGAAGTTGCTCAGCGCGTTTTAAACTGATTGTATGCAGCAACTGAAGCAGCAGAGAGATAAACTGCGCCAGTACCAGAAGAGGATCAACTCGCAGCTGGAGAAGGAGCGACTGCTGGCCCGGCAGCTGCTGAAGGACGGCAAGAAGGAGTGAGTCCAATCAGAACACGCCAGATAGAAGTGTGACGCGGCGGCGCCGCGCTCCCATTGGCCGGGATGCTAACGTCTCGCTTGTTCGGTCGTGAACAGGAAAGCCCTGCTGCTGCTGAAGAAGAAGCGCTACCAGGACCAGCTCCTGGACAAGACGGAGAACCAGATCGGCAACCTGGAACGCCTGGTGAGCCGCGTCTGCTCGGCCGGCGTGCGGCGGCGGCGTGGGGGCGTGACGGCGGGCGTGACAGCGGGCGTGACTCTGCCTCTCCTCTCTGCCGGTTTCAGGTTCAGGACCTGGAGTTCGCTCAGATCGAGAGGAAGGTCATCGATGGGCTGAAGGTTGGAAACGAATGTCTGAAGAAGATGCACGAGGTAGGTGGCGCCGGCGAGGGCGGCGGCGAGCGAGGGCGGCGGCGAGCGAGGGCGGCGCCCAGCGCTTGTGTTCCTCACTGTCACTCTGTGTCCCGCGGCAGGTGATGTCCATCGAGGAGGTGGAGCGCATCATGGACGAAACCCAGGACTCCATCGAGTACCAAAGAGTGAGTCACACACGTCTTCGTGTGCCGTAGCCTCCAGCTCCGCCGCAATGGCGGCGGCGGCGGCCGGTGACACGGGTGAGCGTCCCCGTGCAGAAACCCGTCACTGACTTCTTCTGTCCTCCGCAGCAAATCGATGAGATGCTGGCTGGATCTCTGTCCCAGGAAGACGAGGACGCCGTCCTGGCCGAGCTGGAGGCCATCACTCAGGTGGGTGCCAACGCCAACCGCGGGACGAGCGCGGCGCTGGCGTGACGAGCGCGGCGCTGGCGTAGACGAGCGCGGCGCTGGCGTAGACGAGCGCGGCGCTGGCGTAGACGAGCGCGGCGCTGGCGTAGACGAGCGCGGCGCTGGCGCAACGGCGGCATGCTGGCGTTTGCAGGTGCCTCTCACGTCCTGGCTCACGTTTCCCGTCTCCGCAGGGCGACTTCGACCTTCCCGAGGCGCCGTCAGACGAGCTGCCAGCGGTCCCCGAGGCGGCGGAGCAGAAGCCAGGTTTGACCTCTGACCTTCATCTTGCCGTAGCGTCATAGTGGCGGTTGTCACCCGTGGAGAGGAAAGGAAGCGCCGGAGCGTCGGCAGCTCTGTCGGGAACGAGGCGTTCGCGGTTCCTCTGTGAATGAAGGAAAAGTAGCTTTTAGCTGGGACGCAGCGGGATGTTGCCTCTGTGACTGTGGCTGTGTTTCCTTTCAGCGAGGGAGCGCCCCAGAAAGAAGGCGGAGCCGGAGCTGCTCGCCGCGTAGGACGGAGACCTCCCCCGCTAAGGCGGCGCAAAAAGCTGCGGCCGCATGAACATTTGCTGGGACGCCGCTCGTCCTCGCGAGACGCCGGCGGACGCCGCAGGACTGCAGCCGCACGTGCTGCAACATCAGATAATGTGCCTAACTGTCGAACCAGTGTTGCATTCGAGGACTGACGTGTGTGCGTGCGTGTGTGTGCGTGCGTGTGTGCGTGTGTGCGTGTGTGCGTGTGTGTGTGCGTGCTCATTCCGACTATGCTTTATAACTCAGTTCACCTAGCTGACAGAGACCGTGACCTCCGACCTCTGCCGTCATGGCGCTGCCTCCTCCATCGCGCTGCAGCATAAAACGGCGTTGTTTCTCATTGGCTCTGGCGGACGTCTACAAACCTCACGGCCGCGTGACGCGGCGGCAGCAGCAGCAGCAGGCGGCGGCGCGGATGCCCGAACTGGATGTGGGATTATTACCACGGTGACGCGATTTGAAACGTGTAAATGTTAAACTCAGGTGAGCGGTGGACGAGCGCCGCGGCGAGGGTCCCGCGCCGCTGTGGCGAGGGTCCCGCGCTGCTGTGGCGAGGGTCCCGCACTGCTGCGGCGAGGGTCCCGCGCCGCTGTGGCGAGGGTCATGGCGCCGCACAGGCCGGGCTCCGCTCAGAAAAGTAGCATTTTAACGTCAGCGCGTCTGAGCCGGCGCGGCTTTGGTCCGCGCGTCGGCCTCCGATCGTAAAACCCCAAGTTCGGAGCGATCAGCCGCGTTTCCTGGACATCAGCGTCTGCTTCAGCGAGCCGCCGCCTGCAGCAGCTTAGCTCCTCCCACTGCGGATTAGTTCACTGTCATTGCACAAAGGGCTTATCGCATCACACCCGTTAATCCGGTATCGGGAAATCTAGTCGGCCTGTAAACGCGTCGCCGCCATGGCGACCGGCATCGCCTCCTCACCTGGTCTCTTTTTACAATAAAGTGTTTTAACCATCCTCCCGCGGTCGTCCTTCCCGCGATTGAACACCAGGTGGCAGCAGACGAGCAGCTGCCGCTCCGGCCTGCTCTCCAGCGCGCGGACGCGAGGTCAGAGCGCACGCCGACCTCTCGGATCCGGCCCCGAACCGCTTCCCATGGTGAAGGCGAGCGTCGGAGCACCTCGAGGGCGGCCCTGGTTGGTTGGTCTGCAGCAAGAGGCGGGGCTTCTGCGGCGGCGGCACCACCAGCAAATGGCCCAGCATGTGCAGCCGATGGACAGTGCTTCCACCGTCGCATGTCTGTGATTGGCTGAACTGGGCAGGAGTGCTGGCAGGGGCCCGGTCCGGTTCTGATGTTCATGTGTACACACACACACACACACACACCCTGGCCTGATGAGCGACGGAGGCGACTGTGGAGGAACTAGGAAGTTCGGGGTGCAGCAAGCGGTTTCTGTCGCACCAGCAGC
Organism: Dactylopterus volitans; assembly: GCA_901007715.1. Lineage (NCBI taxonomy): Eukaryota > Metazoa > Chordata > Actinopteri > Syngnathiformes > Dactylopteridae > Dactylopterus > Dactylopterus volitans. Next base: position 4,257 of record CAAKHG010016332.1, on the reverse strand, counting down.
CAATCATCTCTCTCCTGTTGGAGGAGGGGCGGATCCTTGTGAGTCAAAGACGTAGAAGGCGCTCCGACCTGTCGGGGCCTGGCGTTCGTCCTCTGCACCTCGGGGTTCATGTCAAAGGTCACCAGGACGCCGCCGCCACCCGACGACCCCGTCAGCCAACCACCTGTGTCGGCGCGGCGGCCTACGTACGCTTGAAGGTCATTGGCTGCGGCGCGGCGCGACCCGCCTCCCGGAGCCTCGTCACGGGGGCGCATGAATGAAGCGGCGGCGCTCTGCAGGCCCGCCGGCGCTGCGTGGGAGTGGGCGGTGCTTAGACGAGCTGATGACTCACACGTGGATCTGAGCTGAATGCCTAAGTGGTGAGTGGGATGGACCTGCGGAGAGAGGTGTGTGTGTGTGTGTGTGTGTGTGTGTGTGTGTGTGTGAAACAAAGGCATCAGAGTTTGAGTCCCTGAAGTCACCTTCCTCTCCTCAGTTCTTCATCCCTCAAACAGTTACATGAGCAGGATCTGTGACATCACCACTAGTTTGAGCCAATCACGGTCCAGTATGTGGTTGGCACTCGTGGGCTGTCCAGTGTCCGCAAAACCAGGTCTGCCTCAGGTCCTCGGCCCAGGTCCAGATCAGTCCCAGGGTCTTGCGTGTTCCGCTGGTTCTGACGTTCATGAGGGTTCTGGGGTCGTGGTGGACCATCAGTCTTCTGAGGCTGATCTTCATCATCCTGCTGAGGATGAAGAAACTGGTCCATGAGGGCGGGGCCTGTTCCGGCGTGACTCCGCCCCTTCCTGAATCAGCTGTCTCTCTCTAACACCAACTCTGGTTTCAAAGCCCCGAGGATGACGAAGATGATGAAGATGATGAGGATGATGAGGATGAAGATGTGCGGGATTCCCAGCATGCAACTCTTGGAGTCCAGGGAAAGGTGCTTCGTCCCACTCAGGCCCCACCGGAGCCCACAAACACGAGTGAGGCGGGTCTCCGGGGTCATTGAACGCAGCGGCAGAGGAGGAGCTCCACGCCCGTAACCATGACAACGGTAACCCCCCATCAGCATCCATATGGAGCGCGCGCGGCTCGGGAGCGGCGCGTCCGCGGGTCAGCGGCGCTCAACTTCTCAATGGCCCGCGCAGAGGCGGTGCGTGACGCAGCCCAGGGGGCGGGGCTTGATTCAGCCCCATGCTGCGTTCACAGGCTGGCTGCAGAGAGTCCGAAATCCAAACCTCTCACGAGTGTTTTTGTTTTGATAAACGTCAGGATTGATCCTCCCGCTCACGTTGCTGCTTTTACCCCCAATAACCCCAATAACCCCAATAACCCCAATAGCCCCCCGCACGTACTCTGATGTCCATCGGTGACTCTGTGTTGTGATGTTCTCGTCTGCGGGGGCAGCGGGGGCAGCGGGGGCGTGGAGAGGCGCGCGGCGTCCGTTTGACCGGACTATTAAATGGGTCACTGAAGCGGCCGCTGCAGTGATGCTGCCGCTCCTGTGTGCAGGGATGAGTCAGTGAAGGCAACATCTCAGCGGAGGTGGAGCAGTGCTGGCCTACCTGGGCTGGTTGGACCAGGTCCGGACCGCACCGGGTCCAGTGTTTCACAGCCACGTTTTCCTGACGCAGGCGCCGAGGGGCTTCACGACCTCGAAGCCCCCTTTGGTCATTAAAGCCTTAGTGGAACCTTTCAGGCTCTCATCCGGTCTGTTTGTGAGGTTAAACCGGTGGTGATGATCACATGTTGGCACTGCGGCGCCGCATCAGGTG
>CAAKHG010016328.1:11722-24382 GCA_901007715.1 Dactylopterus volitans | reverse complement strand
GTATTCCACAGTTGACTGTGCAGACTTATTTTCACATTCAGCAGCAATCAGCAACACACACGCGCGCACACACACACACATACACGCACATGCACACACACACAGACCGGTATAAAACACATATGAGGGGTCTCATTTATGTGCAGGAATGCTGTGCTGCATTTTTTATGCGGACCGCTTAATAGGCTTTCAACAGCACATCCAGAATCCATAATTGACACCTGCTGTCAGGCCGGCTTTGTCTGTGATTACACAGGAAAATGACTTGACCTGTAATGAACTGTAAAACTAATGACATCTGTGTGAGATTACTCAACTTGAAAGCAAACTGTTGTACATGAGGTCTCATCAAGCGTGATATTAAAATGTCCACTTTTACATCTTTCCACCGGAGCTCTTTGAAAGCCCGGACTGTTGGGCCCAATGTGATGGAAACCTGAGGCTAATGACTCAAGCAGACGGCACTGGGCATTAGACAACTTCATTTATGAAACAGTCAACCTCCCGTGTAGCGATACATTCACATTTCCTTGCCTCACTTGAGAGACGTGGGGCTGTCACAGCCACTGAGCAATGCTGATGTCCTCTCCTACCTGCATTCATCTTACTCTCGGGAGGTAATGGTCTTCTCAGGTCATTTGCGCATTAGGGTCTCCATCATTCATCTCACCTTCCTGCAATCCTGTGGTCCTCTGCAGCACATAGGGAGGGATGTTTAGGAGACATGGGAGACACACTTTGGAAAAACACACTGTCTGAATCAGTCACTTGCTCTCTTTTTCAAACCGCAGTGCTGCATGTGGCCTAATGTGTCTGCAGTTGGTCATTTATGAATATGCAAATGATATGTGCAGGCTCGGGCCAGGTGCTTGCAAGTGTCGCTCCCAGAATGTGTCATGATGTTGAACGATAATCACTTTTATGAATGGCAACAGGATGTCACACTGTTTGCTGCTAAATATTTAGCGCGTTAGCTTCGGTCGTATTAATTTCGACGGCAAGTGGCACTCGACGAAATAGAAAGAAAGGATCATGAAGGACAGGTTGATTTTAACTTTACCTTGAACTCAGACAGGTCCAACTGCCTGCTCGAAGACAGGCACATTAATCTCTCTAATGGGGACGGTTCACTCTCATCTGACATGTGATTTATCCGCCCTTGCATATAGCCTGTATGACATTTGCATAAAACAGAAAAGAAAAGAAAAAAGGAAAAAAGCACATGTTTGTGTCTTATTCACCATCAAAGTGTGCTGACCAGTGTCGTCATGCATGATAATGACTTCCCGCTGGCTCCAACATGAATTGTCTTAATGTGGTTTTACATTTATCTGCATTCAATATTGAAGATCCACTTTGATGTACAAGACAGAACTAAAAAAACACTAATGGCTGCAGCTGAAGCCCGCAGACACAATCTCTCCAGGGTTCAGAGTCACACTGTTCCCTTCCCCTTTTTTGCATTTACTCAATGTGATACCAGTCCCTGCATCTTTCACAAGCTGTTTGGATAACAGAGGTCACGGGGGATATGTAGCACGTTTGGTCACGACATGAAAGAGTTAGCCGGTGCCAGCAGGTGCGTAATTATATATGAATCAGGGTTTTAAAAGAGGAACATCATGATAGCATGCAGAAAGTAGGCCAGGAGAGAAAGACTTCAGAAAAAGTCCTATATTTACTCCTCAGCGGCTTCAAATGCGTGACTCCTCATTTGAAATCTCGGTTTTGAAGTCCAAGGTCACTGTGACTATTTCAAGACACTTAAAAATAACATTAAACAACCAAGAACTTAACATGATTTAAAAAAAAAAAAAAGCCAGGTTGGATTATTAAAAAGATTTTCTCTCTCACTTTCTCTCTCTCCCTCTCTTTCTCTATATCTCTTGCTCTCCCTCTCTCTCTCTCTCTCTCTCTAGCACCCCCCCCCCCTTCTCTCTTATTTTTCCGCCCAACGTGTTCACTGTTGTCTGTCTTCCTGTGTTCCAGGTACGGTGACATGGTGCCAAAAACAATCGTGGGGAAGGTGTTTGGGTCCATATGCTCTCTGAGTGGGGTGCTGGTCATCGCCTTGCCTGTCCCTGTCATCGTGTCAAACTTCAGCCGCATCTACCACCAAAGCCAGCGGGCAGAGAAACGGCGAGCCCAGAGGGTACTGCCTCTCCTCCTCCTCCCTCTGGCTCCTTCACCCTCTCTTCCCTTGACTCTCTATCTCTCTTTCTTTTGCTCCCTATCTGCTCCTTCCGTCTCTCTCTCTCTCTCTCTCTCTTTCTCTGTCTTATCCGCACGTACCAGAATGATACAGCAAACACTATCTTCCAGAATATTAATCTTTTATCGTGTGTATGTGTGTATGTGTGTGTTGGGGTGGCTAAAGTTGAGTATATTTCAGTGGGAGGAGGAAATAAGCGAGGGGAATGACAAAGACTGAACAAATGATGATCTTCACAACATAATGTCAGCAGCTTTTCAGTAGCAATATTTCCTCCTGAAAGTGTTTGCCAAGGCTGAATTTCCTAAACGTAGATTTAACATAGCTTCTCCCTGCTAAATGGCTATCAGGGGGTGAGGGGAGACAGAGCCAATTAGTGTGACAGACAAATCGTCAGGGGCTAAAACAGAGGTCTGTTTGTTCAAACAGAAAACTCGGCTCGCTAGAATCCGTGCTGTGAAGATTCGAGGCACTAATGCTTATATGCGCTACAAACAAAATGGGCTCCTGATCGACTCGCTGGAGGAGGTAACGGGGCCAAGCGGTGGCTTGGGGGCTGACTGACCGGGGCCTCGCTAACGCTTGCATGCCGCTCTGCTCGGGGCCATGAAACCACACTCGGGGGTGGGCTTGGGTGGGCTTGGGTGGGCTGGGGGTGGCGGGGCGGGCTCCTCATGCTCTAACATAGGGGCTGCTGTCATTTCAGTGCTTCTCTCTCTTACATCACACCTCGCTGCCACAACATTGACATGCTCCGTCAACAGTCTCTCTCTGTCATACAGCAGGGCGGCCAGGCAGGCACACTTGCCTTCTGGTGGAGCACAGCCATTACAGTCACACTGACTCATGACCAAGCTCTGCATGTCTGTCCAACAGGGTTTGGAGGGGAAGGAGGGAACCAAAGGCTTACTGGACAGTAGGTCGCCTATGGAGGCTGTCGGCTCAGCCTGCATCTCCTCTAAACTCTGTTTCTGATCTGCTGTGTGTTCGGTGTGTTATTTCTAGAGCATCCAGGCTGTAGTGCAGACTAACACGACATACCTTCCATCCCAGAGCCGCGCAGAGCTTCATCAAAGTGTGTAGTGTTGTTGTGGTTCTGACTCTGTGCTGTGTTTGGTGCAATCTGTTCGATCTGTGTCTAGGTGTGCCACTGCTGCTGCACTGAAATGAGTTCAGTTCTGATTTGACTCTCCTGGTCCCTCAGGCCAAATCAGTTCAAGAATGGCCAAAAACAATTCTACCATTGGAACATGTTGTAGTCGGTCCCTGTCTCCGTGCTTCTCGAAAAACATCCCCATCCCACTAGGTTGTCAGTAGATTGGCTGCCGTGCTACAGATCAGCATTTTCAACCCTCTCTGCTATGCGTACTCTCCACTACATCACTCAGCTAGCCGTTGCCTGAGACTCTTTTCCTCGGTCTAGCCAGAGTCTGAATCTACTCAACTACATCGTTTTTTGTTGTACTTTCTCTCTTCCAAGGCCTCCAAGGAGGCAGGACAAGCCCTGGTGGGGAAGACCGCCAGCCCTCCTTTTGAGAGCCAGCATCATCACCTGCTTCACTGCCTGGAGAAAACCACGGTAAAACGACAAGTTTAATCCAAACTGTAAAACATTTGTCTGCCTGGAGAATCATTCTCACGGCTTTCGTTTCTTTCTTGTTTTTGTGGGTACGATTTCAAAATCGCTATCTGTGCCTTCTATGCAAAATTGTGTCAGCTCTGCATTCGGGTGATGCCTCCGCCGTATCACCAGTAGCACTGGCCTGTGATACAGGGCGTCACACATAGAAACAAAGTGAGTTTTAAATCCATGCGCAAACTGTGGAGTCTGTTTCATATGGAGTCAAAAATAGCTGCAAATGGGGCGGGGGAACCGTAGAGGTCCCTTGCCAGCAACATGCTAAAGATAACATGACTCTGCCAGGCAGTGACATTACTCCCTTTAAACAAACCAGCATACTTGATTACATGCTATGTATAATTTAGGCGTGTAAGAGCCTTTTTGATGCTTAGCTGTGACATGAGTTTTACACTTGCAGCTCTAAGCCCTGCACATGCACTGACAGGCAGTAAATCAGTGCTCTTCTTCAGATGGTCCTCCACCCCTCCAGTATAGGGCTGCCTGGCAGAAGCGCCAACATGCCAACTCCGATGCCAGCGAGCATGTTTAAATCATCCCTCCCATCACAGTGTGCATTACAGATGGCAGAGTGAAGAGCAGGTGTGACAGAGGGAAGGTAAAAAAGACAGGAGGCACGATTCAGGGCATGTCGTCACGTTCTGTACGGTGTCACTCTGCCACCTGCTGGCGGAATCTGAAACATACTTTGAGCGTGACCTTCAAAATCCTGCTCATTTGTCACAGGGATAACTGTTGTGAATGTTTTCACAGATGGCACTTAATATGGACATCTGGCCCGATATATTTCTGTTCCCTTGATGATTAATTTACCAATTATTAAACAATTTTTTGCTTTGGGTTCTGTTCAGTCTGTTTAGCGTCTACCGTGGAACATCTTTATTCACCGTTTAGCGGGGAGCAAAAGTGTTCGGCGTGACCGGGCGATTCACGATCACGCGCTGACTCCGAACTCTTCCACTCCAGAATCACGAGTTTGTGGACGAGCAGACGTTTCAGGCCAACTGCATGGAGATCTCTGTCATGAACAAGTCGGGCTCCCGTGCCTCCTCGCTCTCCTCCTCGCCGCACGGCTTCAGCTCGTGCTGCTCTCGACGCCACAGGAAAAAGAGCAGCTTCAGCCTGCCCAGCACAAACAACCAGGAGCTGAGCACCATACAGATAAGAGAGAGGCCCATCGCCAACAGGTAGTCTGGCCTTCCTTTGTTTCCCCGCTTCTTCTCTGTCTCTCTCGATGTACAAACACACGTGCAGCTGATCTCGCATTGTGATAGTGGAATCTGCATCGCTGCCGTCCACTAATTAACTATTTATCCCCATATTTGGTTCTGGATATTCAAAAAAAAAAAAAAAAAAAAAAGCCTGTTGATGCAAAGTAAAGGCTGATTCACCCAAATTACTAAACCGTTTAACTTCCATTGGCACAGTGATACTTTTGGTTTTATTCTGCCAGACTCGAAGGTTTGTTTATCTGAGATGTTTTTCCTCGGCAACGGGAGAATGGAAATTTTGTTGTCATTCTCAAAACATTGAAAACTTGAAAAGCCACAAAGAGTCCTTCCAGAAATAGGGTCCACTTTTCTTTGAAAAATACACTTTCTATTTTTCTTTACAAGGGAAAGAGTTCTCGCTCCGTGTGAAACCCACCGCCAGCCTCCCCTGTGAAAATTGCCTCTGCAGTGTTTCAGAGTTCTAGAATGTTTTAAATTTGGGTGTTCTATACCGTAATCGCCACAAATGAAATTCCATTCAACTCCATTATGTCGGGGAGCAGCAGAGCCCTCAGAGATATCTCAGAACAAAGGCAAGTGAAACCAAAACTATTTGCATGTATCCAGATAAGGGTTGAGTGAGAAAAGTTATTTCACGCAATGGACGGACAGATCATTTAATTATGCCCAGAACGTCCATTATTTTTCTTCTCGTGTGGTGAATGAGGCATTATGTCTCCGCAGGCATGTATTTAACACTCTATAGGGCTGTTGTATATCATCTGCTGAAAGAGAGGTGCGTGCAGGACAAAGAGGACTGAGTCTTGGGTTTTATACACAGTCATACGTCGTTTTATCCATGTTCACTGACAGCATCCATGGTGAAAACTGGGCTAGATTTTACTGAGTGCGTTGATCCAGTTCTCCTCTATACATTCTGCAAAATAGAATGTGAATGTGTGAATAGTTTTGATAGTGGCTATTTTGGCATGGCCATGTACGAAAGGACTCTTTGTAACACAGGCTTTGTATAATACCCTCACAAGGTCAGCCTCACTGACTTTCATCTTTTTCTTTTTTCTTTTCTATTTCCTTCTTTTTTTCTTTTTTACAGCCGCTCCAGCCTGAATGCCAAACTCGATGAGACTGTGCCCTTGAAATGTGAAGAACCTTACATCACTCCCTCCATGGTCAGCCTATCTGCCCCGGTGGTGACCTCATCAGACGGGGACGGCTCCACCACCACCACCGCATACTCTCAGAGCAACATTGTCCGAGTTTCTGCCTTGTAGATGTCATGCCTTTCTAATCAGCTAACTGGTCTCAAGAAGCACCAGATGCTGAGGAGGGGGACCACCGAGCATCAACCTGCCATAATCTAGAGGGATTATAAGATTAGCGGAGGTCGGGCGCATTTTGAAGTAGAGAGCTCATCTGATGTCAAACTCTGCATGGTATTAGAGGGATGTGGACAGCTGCCTTGGAAGAGAAGAGGACCAGCAGATCTTGCTCCATTAAGCACAGCAGAGCAAGGAAGTGTTGGGATTGTCATTGTTGCCTAAACATACTGAGAAAAACTTTATTTTTGAATATGTAATGCAGTTGTATTTGTTGTCTTCTGATTCAATGGACGAAAGGCAGACATTTGTGATGGCCTCTGATGACAAAGCACACATATTCATTTACTGAGGGCCACCTTTGTGAATATTAAAATCGGTCAACTTACACATTAGAGACATTCACCTCACTTACCACTCAGTTGAATAGTTTGTTTTGAAAACCCTCAATTTACTGGTTTGTCATAGTCCCCTCACTGTTGTAAATTCAGAAATCATGCATCCACTGGAATGGAAAACTGTTGTGAATATTCATTAACTGACTCATTAACTGGTTGATGTCATCGCTTGATGAGTAAAATATACCACACATCATGACATGTTTGTGAAATGTGCAAGTGAAAGTCGAAACGACAAAAATTTGTGCTAGCTTACATATTTGACATTCTGATATGGATCTATGTGACAGCCACTTTCATTGAATAAATAATTGAGAAACATAAAGGGTATATATTAGTTAGGCTCAAAAGGGAAAGATGTAAGTTAATGTTCTCAGCAACTAATACTAACCCCAATGTGGACACATACTATTGACCAGGAAAAACTTTCCATTGATTTAAATTAAAATATTAATGAGAAAGACTTGGTAGATTTCAGTGTGTTAAAGGGACATTTTGTACATTTTTCATATTGTAAATATCTCAGAACTTTATCGACCGCATTTGAAGTTGGATCTTCTAATTTCTAGATTTAGTTGACAGTTGTTGGCATACTATTTCTGTCTGTTAACTGGTTGAATTAAGGATTTGCATGCTGTCATTGCGGAATTCTGTTTTATTAAAGTATGTCTGCTTCCTGTTGGAGGTTTGTCGGTGAAATTGAGATTGATGGAAAGAAACACAGCGAGGCTGGTATATGTTGTGATGTAACTTCTGCAACACTTTGCTTTTAATGAAATACAAATCTTGTCATGGAATACATATATAAAGGGTGAGGAGAATGGGCAAATAACCACACATTGTGCATTTGGTGCAGTGGAAAAAAAAAATAAATACTGTAGCTCTACTGAAACATCCATTAAATGACCCATGTCTTTTTTTTTTTTTCTTTATTCTTTTTTTGCTTGCAGGAGCTAGAACATAGATGTGGATTTCATAATGCCCCGGCTAAATGCTGAAATCTCTCATAACAGGATGGGATAATAATTAGGTGCGGCTGGAGGACGTGTAAGGACCTGACTTGCCTGGTGGTGGGTCTCGGCTGCAGGGTCCATGGAGACAGACACGTAACCCCCAGTGATTGTTTGAGTGAAAACAGCAGTGCCGCCCCGCTGTGATGATTACATTGGTCCAGGCTGCTTCTCGCAGAATGCCGCACCTCTGCTGTGCAGCAGCTGCTGAGATAACACAGCGGCATATGAAATTACCGATCTCATATATAAGACAAATGAAAACTCACCCTTTAACGCCTAAGCGTTTGATTCAGTTCGGAGTTGAAGGATGACTTGACAAATGTTAGTCATTTCGACATTCAGCTACACACTGAATACGGCCATTTAGTCTAGTGCCACTCAATCAGTTGGAAACATTATAATTCTTTAATGAAGGTTGATTTAATCTTGTTCTTGAGCCTATAAAACTCTGAGCGAAACTGAGGGTTGACTGCAGCGTATATTATTGGATCACTCAGTGAAGTGATGCAGGCAATGGACACTGAAAGTATCTCCAACTCCTGGACAATTGTAATCTGGAACGACAAAGCAGTGGTAGAGAACATTTTGTTGTTATTCTTTTTAAGAGGGAACATTGGATGGGTGTTGTATTGCAGCTGATCAGTTTATGTTACATCAATTCACATTTCATCTCCGTGTTACTCATCACATCTGCGTGATGCATGAGGGTTGCTTTCCCAATCGTGGTGTCAGAAAAGCGTAGAATTCACAAACTGTAGGCTACAAAACTCCGCTGCTTCTCTCCACACACTTACCTGTGTGATCTTGTTTTTGTGAACTAAAAAATTCACCAGTATAGTCGCGATCAAAGGGAGCCAGAATAAGAGGAAGGTTATGATTATGTAGCCGGCACGCTTGGCCATTTTGCTTTCTTTCTTTTTGTTCGCTGCACCTTTACTGGCTCTTGAAGGCATCATGCAAACTGCACCTTCCGTCTCCATGTTTGGTTTTGCGGCTTCCACGCCATCAATTGAGACCGCAGGTAATGAAGGCACTTGATCTACAGTGGCAACAGCCAGTGTTTCGCCTCCACTGCTGTTTGTGGCATGTTTTGGTTCAATCAGCGAAACAGACGTGGATTCAGGATTGTCCAACTGTGCGGAGGAGGGAACGTGGGGATTTGTTTCTTTCATTTCAGAAGCTACTTTGTCAATTCTCACTCTGTCCTTGGACTGTTTTTCTGTGCCTGACACCGTCTGTGGCTTTTTGGTTGAGCTTGTAACACTTGCATCTCCGTGTGGTGGTTTTGCTTCTACTTTCGCGGCGCACTTTCGCGTGGACTGCTCTGCCTCAAGAGCGTTCTTAGAACTCTGCACCGCAACGTGCACTGCAGGGGGCTCAGGATTTGTCCCCAGCTCAGTTATCGCCCCTGTAATTTTGACTTGTTTCTTATTTTCAGAATCAATTGAGTTCAGTCGAGCAGTGGCGGAATCTTTCTTGGATGAATCTGCCTCAACGCGTGCCACTTGCTCCTCCTGAGCAACACCTACGCTCAGGGTCTTGGTTTGCTGTGATTGTTCATGTCCATTTTCCACAGCTGTAGTCGCCTCTTTCCTCTGCTGATCCTCTGTTTTCTCTTGCTTAGGAAGAAAAACGCCTTTGTCAAATACTTTGCGGTTGTGTGATCTCACAAGGAAGAAAATGCTTGCATAGAATCCAATTATCACACCAAAGCAGGCTGCCCATAGCGGCAGCAACATGTAAAGTCCAAAGGTGTCATAGGTCGATGTTTCTTCCAGGGATCCTCTGCATTTCACGTGCACGGGAGAGTCCTTGACAAATATCAGACAAAACCCAGCCACCAGAATAGCTAAGGTCCACGTGAGAGGTATCAACACCAGAATCCGTCTTCTTCTTTGTTTTGGGGTTTTGAAGGGTTGTGCAATGGCCTGGTATCTCTCCGCACTTATGCAGGCCAGAGTCAACAGTTGGATGCAGCAGCTGAAGGAGAAAGATGCCACTTGCGTATCACAGATCAGTTCATTCACACGTCCTCTCTGATGCACCGTCAGAATGATGGTAAAAAGAATGGGGGAGTCGACCACACATCGGAGGATGTCTATGACTGCGAGATTCACCACCAGTGCGTTGTTCCACGTTTGCAGGGATTTTTGGTTGCACACTGCTAATATGACAAAAACATTTGCCGCAATACCCACAACAGAGGTGACCAATAAAATGAAGCTGTTTACCACAACAAATGCAATGTCAATGTATATCTCCCAAACGGTGCTGTTCCCAGAGTCCGGTGTAGGTAAATGCTCGCTTCTCATCTTCAGGCTCAAACAGTGAACATAATTAAGTCTGAATCCTCCTCATGGCCAAAAGCCTGCTCCTCTTGTCAGCTTGTGATCCCACGCAAATATGAATAATATTAGTGGGTGAATGTGTAGCGTGGACAATCCAGCCAAAGTATCCGCCCTTTTCATTATCACTCCACATGACCAGCAGGTCACCTGAGAATTGTCACCGCTCATGTTCATTAAAAACTGCGGTGCGTACTCACAGAAGAGACGACTGAAAAACGGGAGGATGGTCGTTAATTGAATGCACCTACGTCACCGTTCTATAAATCCATACACCTCTATGCTTATCCCGTCTCTCAAAAGCCAGCGAAAGCATGGCATTGTCGTGTAAAGGGAATGTCATGTATGAAAAACAGCCCGTTTCATTTAAACCTGCATCTCATCAAGGTGAAGAGCTTTGCATTAAATGCCAGATGGATGAGGGAGTGGGCTTCTTGAATTGGCTCAGGAAAAAGAAGCCCTGCTGCTGGATTGTAGCATGACATTGTGTAATCCTGTTTGGCGATAAAGTGTGAAATGCTCTTTGCTTCAAATGTGCAAGCTTATGGACTCTGCCAAATCTGGGATTAGATCAGAGCAAAATATTTTCCCCCTGACCATCCCGCATAATTAGACTGCTCAAATTCATATAGCTGCGTATGCCAGCAAGCAAATCTTTTTTTTTTGTTTGTTTGTTTGTTTTAGCAAACATTAACAAAGTTGTTTAGAAAGAAATTGTGAAAAAAAAGTAGGTGCAAATCAGAAACTCTTTATTTAGACTCAAATTTCCATTTACAATATTTACATTGGTGGTGCCAAACAAGTGAGAGCGAACAGAACGACAGTGGTGGCGCCAAAATAACTACTCTCACAAACAAAACAAAACTAATCAAACATATCTACAGGGGGAGTTTTCCAAATTGATACAATAGGGGTACCCAGCAGAAACCTGGTACAAATAGATTAAAAAAAAAAAAAAAGTCATCATGTTTGTGTGCACAATTTCATCAAATCCCACCGAGCACAGAAGGCAAACAGTCTCCTCATGCTTATACTCAGTGTTCATGCAGGGGATTGGACAACTGGCTGGATGAGAGATGGATCTGGTGCTCACAGTGGTGGGGAGAGGTTGGGGGGGCAGCTGATCATACCTGGGGAGTTTGAGCAAGCAGGAGAAAGTGAGCAAGAAAGAGACACGTAAAACACACACACAAAAAAAAAAAAAATAGTGCCGCTTGACTTGCATGTGAGATACAGATAGGCGCTTCGACGCTCAATTGACACTTCATTAAATGGTACTGGATTGACTCAAAGATTGATAGGACTAATCATTAGCCAAACCAAACATATCAGCCAACTGAAAACAGCAGTAAGTAAAAGAAATAGAAAAATCTGTCCTTGTTCAAACGACACACATCAAATCCCAGTCCAGAAAAAAAAAAAAAAAAAAATCAAATTAAATAAAAGTGAATAAAAATCATAGTCTTGCTTGCACTGCCTTAGCAGATATTTTTCTAAAATTGCTTTTGCCTCATTTGTATTCAGTAATGCATTATATTCTTTGTCCGAGCGAGTGTGGAGGCTCGGGAATGTGACATGTGAGACACGTCGTTGTGCGTTTGAATCCGGCACAGGGACTAACATTATGTCATCCTTCTCTGAACATTCTAATCTGCCACGGAACCATTAGTAAAGATATAAAACATGAAATAATACAAATAAGAATTAACAACTGACCGCAGAGCAGCAGAGGTAAGAGGTTTTATAGAGCTCTCCTCACGCTCACTGGTATGAAATGCACTAAGAGAGGCAGGACAGCTTATCGAATACGCCCAAATTTCACGTATTCCCAGTATGATTTTGTGGGTATTGCTGCTGTGATTTTTTTTTTTTTTTTAAATATGCATGACGCCACCCTGACATATCAAGTCGGCTGAACAATCTGAGGGACAGCGTATTAGCCTTTGCTGTTTCCCGCAACTAATAAATAATTGTACCAAATAAATTGTGTCTGGGCAGCTGACAAATGTGAGTGTTGGCAAAAGGCAGAACTTAACCATTAAATTATCTACAATAAATAGGATTATATGGCCTGGCTGTCAGTGTTGATTAGAAAATGAAGCTGGATAATGATATTACATTGGAAAAGGCGCCTTGCAGTATAAAATCAGAGACTGCTCCCAGAGATGGACATTGTAATATAAAAAGTGTTGCACACTCTAAGCTTGAATCAATAGTTCATGCCTAGCAGAATGCGCTGCCCGGCATTCTGAAAATGTTAAGCATTTAGCTGACTTTCGGGATTTTTTTTTTTTTTTTTTTCAACTCTCACAAGAAAACATGTCTGGAGCATTTTATTTATGAGGTCAAAGGTCTCCGTTCCTGTGGCTGTTTCTGCAGTCCAGCCGTATTTGATTTGCCTCAAAATTCCTCCAAATGTAAAACTGAAAATCTCACAAAACATCCATTCCACTCAGGATTTTTTTTTTTTTTTTTTTTTTTTTTTTTCCTTTCAAAATTTTTTTT
>CAAKHG010016328.1:0-11702 GCA_901007715.1 Dactylopterus volitans | reverse complement strand
ATTCCACTCAGGATTTTTTTTTTTTTTTTTTTTTTTGTCCTTTCAAGAACTCATTTCTTTTTGGCTCGTTTTCCTTGCACGCCCAAAACATCGATATGAGAAAAAAAAGAAAAAGCCAACACCGTATTGATCTAAAAAAGACAGAAATAAAGCCGTCATACTGAACAAAATTGGATTGGACAATGACTATGTTCACTTTGAAATAATGTAATACCAAAAGAAACTAAAGCCCCAAGAGGAGATTATCATCTCTAATCTGTCACAATCTCAGTGGTATTGTTTTGGATTGCGTTAGTGCATCACAAGGTTTCCTAGCTCTTTTGTCCACATTTTCTTTCTTGGCTATCGGTCTCCGAGCTGATTCCGTTGTCTCTGGGCTACCGTGAAACATAGCACTCTCTGCATCTATGCTGAGGCACAGATTGACACTGACAACCACAGCAGATTCTCATGTTTTTGCTGGACAAAGTCACAGAGGAAACACCTTGCTGTGGGGGTTGATGTTCCTGCTTAAGGTGGTCAGCTGGCTCCTCCTGTTCAGGGGCCGCATGCTGATGCTGACGCTGGTCGGCCCGTGGGGGATGTAGCGGCCGCAGGACAGCACCTCCAGAGCGGCGTCGCGAAACTGTCGGGACAGAAAAATACATAAACGTCAGGAGTTCAAACATGCCTCCGATATTTGCCCGCAAAGTCCATCTGAATTTCACAGCAGCTCAGCAGGCGCTGGGCTTGCTCACCTGCTTGTTGGAAAGGAAGTAGATGATGGGGTTATAGACGGGGCTGGTCTTGGCAAAGTACATGGGCATGGTGGCGAGCAGAGGAGGGATGTAGAGCTCTGGATCCACAACCACGACCACCGACAAGGCTGTGTAGGGCAGCCAGCAAACAAAAAAAGCTATGACCATGGCCAGGACCATGCTGATGGCGTGATCATTCTCCTTCTGGCTGGAACGTCCACCCTGCAGCTCCACACTCTTGTTCAGCTACGAACAGAAAGCAAATTTGACACCCGTTAAAAATGTTGTGTTCCACAAAATGGAATTTGAGTGCGGACGCCCTCTTTCACCTACCCTGTTCATGGATTTCAGCACTTTGGAGTAGCAGTAGATGATGACTGTGACAGGGAAAATGAAGCAGAGGAGCGTGTAGAGGATAAGGTAGCTGTAGTTGCTCCACGAGCGCTCCTCCCAGGCCAAAGAGCAGGATGTCTGGACTCCCTCGGGTCCGTAGGAGCTCCAGCCGAGCAAAGGAGCCACAGCCCAAAACAAGCAGAAGATCCAGACAAACAAAAGCCCAATGATGCTCCTCCGCATACTCAGTTTCATAGCAGCTTTAGGCTTACACACCACGTTGTATCTCTCATAGGAAAGCAGCGTCAGCGTGCAGAGAGACACCAGACCTAGGAAAGAGACACATTTACGTTTATTTGTATCTACACTGATAACAGCTGAGGGACACTGAGAGGAATAAGAGATGAAATTCAAAGCCCTGAAAAAAAAAGGAGTTGTGCATGATTCACTGTTTCCAAGGTGAAGGGCAATCTGTCATCCTCAAATTACCAGACAGGAAACAATAGAACCAATTGTAGATGTATTAGCAAGATATTTTTGATATGCTCCACAACGACAGACAGCCAAGCTTGGGGAGGAAAAACACACAACAGTATCAACCCCTCTGATGACACACAACAAAAGTGCAGCTCCACTTACCAAAATAATTGACTGCAAATCCTTGGAAGACGCAGGCTGCATGACCAATGAAGAAGGAGCCCTGGTAGTTGGTGATGGTGACGACCAAGGAGCCGCAGAGGCCGATCATGAGATCAGACACCGCGAGGCTCAGGATGAAAACGTTCATGGGCTGGAGGAGAGACGGGTTCCTCAACATGACGGTGATGACGAGGCCATTGTTGAAAACCGATAACACCGTGTTGATGAACATGAGGAAGGAGAGCACACTGTAGCCCACCCGCGGGAAGACGGTGGGCACCACCTCCGCGTGGATGGATGGAGGATGCGAGCCGGAGCTCCACGGCGTGCTGTTACTGTCCATGGTGCCTAAATGAAGACCAGCTTGGGTGAAACCACTGTGAGGAACAGACCACACGAACACTCTACTCAGCCCAGGAGCCTGCGTCATAGATCTTATCATTTCTGATCCCCCCAGTAAGATCTTAGATTGTGCACCTGTCTTGATTCAGAAAGCTCCTGATGCAATATGAGAAATTGGTCCCTAACGCGATTGGATGGTATTAATCCCAAAAACCCGCTGCGATAATGGTAATTGGAAAGTTGAGAGCTATTAAGAAGGGACCAATTAGCCCTCAAAATTAATTTTCAAATTTAGACACGTGTTCTTCTGCTGTTTAAACTGTACGAGCGTATACAACAAACTCACACCTGTTAATTAAGCCCAATTACCCTGATCCCGACAAGAGGTTTTAAATTAATGACAAAGGCACTTCACTGGGATCATGAAGCCGCTTCCTTTTTAATAAATAATGAAATAGAAATGTACCTCATCTAAAGCAACACAAACTGAAAGCTGTAGAGACACAAATAAAGCCATGAGGTCTTGGTGGTGACCAGAGAATTCTTTTTTTTTTTTTTTTTTGACAACCAAAGACTTGAAGGTTCCAGCATGTTTATCAAATATATCAGTTTCTCAATTCTTCAATCCTGCACGGCGATGAACACACTCCGTCAAAGCGTTAAAATCGATGAGGACAAACGTCAATGCTGTACAACACAAAAATGCGTTTCCTGACGAATAATGGCAGAAGCTGCTAAAATGACACATACAGGCTGAGATGTGTAAACGTGGTTAAAAAGTCAGGATGAATGTGCAATTCGTGGTAAAAATGAACTTGGATGTCAACTTTGGAAAAGCTTACATTCTAACAGACTGTAAACACGTTCAGTGCAGTCGTGTGAACAAGAGATTAAGGCAGCCGAGTTTGTAATGTAAATGTCACTTCTAGGTACAGTATTCCCATTTTACCAGGACTTTCTTATAACTCTATAGACTTAAATGATAAAAAGGCAAATATAATCTTTAAACAGGATGTACAATTTTTACAGCAAAAATACACCATTAAAGAGTTTATGGTGACACCCGTCTTATTGTTTAAACTGTCTCATTATCATTTTTTTTTAACTATTGCTCTCATTAAAACACACATACTGGTCACACACAAACATAAAACAATCAGTGTATGTTTGAATTTCAAATTCATGTTTTAAAAGGAATAAATAAACACTCACTCTGCCCTCTCATTTATCTAAAAAAGAAAAGCTGAAGCTCGATGGTTCCCATTGCACACTGAATACTTTGAAAGGACTAACTTGTTAAAAGCTAATAAAACACTGCATCTATTACCAAATACACATCAGTTAAAGGGCCACGCATCTTCTGGAATGCATTGCCTCAACACTTAAAAAAACAAAGCTAACAAAAACATTTCAAGTCAGTAATGCAGATCATACAATCCTTGTTTCTGAACTTGTCACTCATCTCTCCATCTTTGGAATCCGAGCCGTTGCTTTGCTGCTGTGGAGCCGCGAGGAGACGCTCAGGCGCTCAGGCGCTCGGGCCGCCAGGGGCGTGCTCAGGCCAAAAGGGGGACTCGTGCTGCAGCGGGGTGCGGCGAGGGAAAAACGTGTGCTGGAGGTCGTAGTTGAGCAGGCAGCTGATGGACGCCATGTAGATGTCAGCAAAGCGCGACAGTCGCCGCGAAAAGTACGTGGGGTTGTGGTACGTGCGGAAGAGACTCCCAAACTGGGCGTTGAAGATGTTCTTTGTGTAGGGCCTGCCATAAAAAAAAATAAAATAAAAAAAACCACATTCATAACATTCAAAAAGGAGGCTGAATTGGATTAGCAAGAAATCAATAAATCAGTAGGCCAAAGCAAGTATCTCCTTTACCTCATGGCATCTCTTTCTTTGATCCACTCCCCCACAACAGCTTGAGATGCTGGATCCCTGTGCACCTACGTAGCAGCAGCACACAGGAGCCAGGCATGAGATTTTGAGAATAGAGGCAACAAAAGAAAACACTTAAGGCAAAACACACATGAAAACTGATTTCGGCGGTCTCCTGACCTGCATCTGCTCGATGAGTCCGGTCAGCGCCTGCAACCAAGTCATCATGTGAGCGTACTGCTCCGTGTTCATGATCTTGATCTCTTTCCTCAGCTCGGGGATGATGGCGCCCGTCCTCCAGCCGTGCTTCAGCGTCAGATCCTGGAAAATTGAACATGCGTTTTGGATCCCAGCCATGGGTGCTGGGTGATTCGTTCATACGGGGGGAAATCCAGTTGTTTGGCTTGAGTGTTAAGAGTCATGCCTCTACATGCAGGAGGTAATCAATGAATAATAAACACAGTGCAGGGCTATAAATAGTTTGATGGGGTTGGTGGCTTGAGGAACATGTCGTGTACGTGCACGTTACAGCCTGACTTATAAATGGCCTTATAGCTGTGATTAGACAATGCTTTAATGACCTTTTTTTTAGACAAGTATGACATTAAAGGCCAATAATGGTGATGTGCAACACAACGGCAACGGTGTCACAGCAGTTATACACGGCAGCACATCTCCATCAAAAATCAAAAGAATAAATAGATCCGGGGTAATGAGATCATTCTCAATAAATCTGCATAAAGGAGGAATAAAATATTGCTCCATCCTCCCCTTTTCTGCATCTCCCTGGGAAACAGTGCTGCTTCTCCTGTCTACTGGCAGTGATGATCTCACCCTCCAGACAGGGAGGCTGACTGGATGCTGTGCTCCATCTCTCTAAATAAGCAAGGCGACATGTTTGACAGCTGGCTGCCAGCCACCGGCAAAGGCATTATGCCAAAGATGTAAACTCTGTCCTTCATTAACATCACTTAAAGCTGATCAGACACACATTCACATATAAATGTTGTCATAACTCACCAGCAACGTATAAAACTAAAGCCTGATTCATTTGTTAAGTGTAACCGATGGACAGCTGCTGGCAAGGTATCAGGACAAATGGATGCGTAAAATGGTAAATAAAAGTGGAAATATATTCAGTGTTGACGGTGCGGCGGTTGCGTACGAGGACACACTGATTCTCGTTACAATTCCAGTCATCCAAACCAAGCGCAGAGACGCTGCAACTCGCTCTCTGTCAAACTTTCGGTCAATATTTCATTATGTGCATTATGTAATTATATACTTTTTTCGAGCGGTGCATATTAGGTCCGAAGAAGACCACGTGGAGAGCCGGCATCGCCAGATTGCTCTCTATTAAATCATGACATTTTATGCTACTAATGCTCGCGGTCTTTGTTGTGCTTGTGCTGCTGCTGCTGCTGCTGCTGCTGCTGCTTACTGCCAAGTCGCTGTAGATGTGATCACCAAAGTAGAGCACTTTGGACCCTCTCCAACCAGTGAGTCTCAGGAACTCATAAAGGTTTCCCTACAGTGATTAAACACACAAGCATAAAAAAAAAAAAAAGCAATCACATATTTTAGAAGGCGGAGTCATTTGTCAAGACTTTAAATAATGGTAATTGCTTGGCACCGCACCTGTTTGTAGATCTGCCCTTTATCCAGCCTGTGAATTCTGTCCCACAGCAGCGTACCTTTGTCTGTTACGCGCCGAAAAGGTCTGGAGAAGCAAACATTACTGGCATATAATTCTGTCAGCTCCCAAACGATTATGCAGCAGTCCACATTTTGGTGCACAAGGTCGGCCGAAGGCGCCTGCAAGTGTGGCCTCTAGTGGCGCGAGCGAGGCACGGCACGGCACGGCGCGCGCCGCACACTTACTTTCTCCTGTCATTGAAGAAACTGGGTTTGTCAGCCTGAACAATGACAACATCAAAGAGGTCCCTCCAGTCCTTCCCCACTATGTAGCTCATTCCTCGGTCCCTGAGGAAGAAAGAGATTCAAGTCATTACCTTTTATACTTTTCTCCGCAATATTTTTAGACCGTATACTGTAACAACCGTCTTGGGCTTAGGGGTGTCACGCAGAGTGATGCAAACATCAGCAACACTATTGTTTTGTCCATCCAATGTTGTTTTTCCAGGAAGAGGGATAGAGTCTCTGCTTGTAATGCGGTCCGTTTTTATTCAAACAAACGGCCGAATCAAGGTCATAAGCTGGAACGGTTTTGGGGCTCTGGCGAGCCTTCTTTTCGGGGTGGGAACACCTGCAAGCTGGTCAGTCAACCTGGAGATCAAAAGCAGCTCATGGCCAGTAACTTGCAAAAAACTGGAAGGCAGAAAGCTCTTTCATGTGTCTTTGCCCGTCCACGCCAGCTGGGATGCCACACGAGGGCACCCACTTCCAAAAATTCAGTGCAATCACACCTGACGCTCTTGATTAACCGCGCCGCTCCGTTTGCCCACACTTACACAAAGTCGAAGGGACTGTTGGTAATGAGGAACATCTTTTTGCCATGCTCTGACAGCTTCTTCAGGACAGCGTGGCTTTGCTCGCCGTAGCAAATGTATTTCCCTGGAAAATAATGCAAAAAAAAAAAACAGGGAGCCAGAGGCAGAAAGTTAGGGGCGGAGGTGGACGAAACTCAAGCTCAACTTTCGTGAAAGTATAGTTCCCTTCTCACAGTGACTTCGCTCAAAGTACAAACTTCTTAGCACAAATTCCTTGACTCACATTTGAAAAGTCAGATCCGTCAAATGTATTCACGAACTGACATTATAAAACTCTTTTCCTTCTCCGTACATCACAGCCTTGTTATTCCTGAATTTTGGGGTGTCACATTATTGAGGATGATAATGTCTAAAAAACAAAATATCGATATATTTGTTTTGCGTGCTATTGTACTTTGAATGTCACACTCTACAACTGCATTTCGACTGCAATTCATTTGCCAAAAAAATCACCATAAGGTCAGCTGATATTACTAACATTTTTAAATTATAGATATCCCCCGCTCACTAAAAACAATATTTAATGTCTTGGCAACAGCTAACATGTTGCCATACATTTACTCAAACTCAATATGCTGTTGAAACAAGGAACAAATTTAAGAGCATTACCGATATCTGCTTCCACGGCTCGGTACATAATGCCCTTGACGTGAACATCTCTAATGGCTTCCTGTGCGGAGGGAAGAGTAAACAGCCCTCAGCTGGGAAGTCATGACTTCAGACACAATGTTAGCATTCAGCCGCGGTAGCGACTCTTTGCACATAAATAGTTGACTTCAATGCACAACGCAAGTGCATCTCTGAATACAAATTAAACATGAAGAAAACAGGCCCTAAAGTTCAGTTACTTCAGCGACGAGACAGGAAGTTTCCAACTCGTTGTCAACGGCGTAGCGTGACGAAGATGCTCATTTAAGGTCAAACTCGCAGGACGCTTAATGCGCAAGGACTGGAAATTTTAAAGAAAGTGAAAACAACAGGGTTAATAGTGAATAATAAATCAGGCTTGGCGAGTAAAGAAAAAAAAAAAGATTAGTGGGCGTCCTTGAAAAGATAGAAGAGGAGCTCGTGAATGCGCGCGTGTGTGCGTGTGAGTGTGAGTGTGTTTGCTGGTGGGTGTTTTAATGACAGCAATCTGTCAAAATCACCAAGGTGTCACGCAGAACAGACAGGACCAGGATGACAGCTGCCCTCAGAGGGGGAACACAGCGCAGAATTTCCTGCAACTCTCCCTTCTGAAGTAGCAGAGCCACCAGAGAACAGACGCAGATGGCTGGAGGCGGGCTTGCTCGACTAAAATTAGACTGGGAGCTAAAATTAAGGTGCGACCGAATGGCTGAAGTATCACAGCACACCGAAAACATGGAAGTACAAGCATGAACATGTGGTTGGATTACATGCATTTACTCACTCTGGGCATGGGGCTGCTGAATCATCCAATCAGAATATTGCAAATATTTTCCCAAAAAAATGTTAGCTGAAGGTGGACAGAATGATAACAAGAGAATGCACCTTCACATCTTTGTAGAGATGGACAGGCTCATAATCGATGTTGTGCCTCATGAAGAAGTCGTTGACACAGGAGAGGAGGGTCATCTCTGGCAGGGAGAAGATGTCCATAAACTGCTTCATGGTGTGCCCATGGGAACTCTGCAGGATAGATGTTCATCTGGTCATATTCTAATGTTCTGCGCTGGTTGACTCGCGAGGGTGCAGTGGAGATGGTCTCACCTTGCCGTAGAAGTCGCTCATGATCTCCAGAGGTACGTGACAACCCTCATACATGGCGATTACTTCCTCATCAGGAACTGGATGGAGACCCCTGGGCAGGAAATGTAATGCATCACAAAGACAGACAGACAGTCATTGAACATCTCGTCTCGCCTTCTCCCGCTTATCCGGGTCACAGGGGAAGCAGTGGCCCCATATGGCTCCTCCTGTAGGCGGTGGGCCTGCTGGAGGACAGACCTATGTCTCTGCCCCAAGCTGGGCTAAGTGGACCCCATGGGCGAAGGTCCAACCACCATTTGCTTGTTGATAGGCCCCTTCCCCAGGCCTGGATGCAGGGCAGGGTCCCGGTAACCCTCCAGGCAGGGCACACTGGCACTTTGATGTTTTTCTTCCCATATGCGTCTTTATGGACCATTCTTTGTCTGACCCTTCACCCAAGACCAATTTGCCATGACAGAGGCTGCTGCCCCTGACAAGAAAGCTCCTGGGATCATTAGGACTGTCAAACCCCTCCATTATGATAAGGTGATAAGGGTCAACTGAACATGCGGTAATTAATGTGCTGTTTGACAATCCAACACTTAACACAATAAATTATCTTTTGTTTAACAAGCGCTTTATCCACGGCCCTGAAATTACATATAATATAGGTACCTGTATACAGTTCCCAGCTGGATGTAGTGAAAAGCATCAATCTTCATCAGCAGAGCCTATCACAGATTATGAAATATTTTTAAAAAAAATCAATACAAATGATCATAGTCAGTTTCCTGAGCGCAACTAAAAGCTCCTCCTACCTTCTGAACATCGTAGTGAAGTCCCCGCACGGCAAAATTAGGAATATACTCATACTTCCGCAGCTCCTCTGGATACTGGTCGAAAAGAGATTAAGAAGTGAGCGTGAGCGAAATACCTGAAGGACACATGTCCTGTATCCTTAAAACACCGGAGCATATCACATCCACATACAGGTGAAACAGTGTCTAATGGTGTTACACATTTACAGGCCACCTAAAAGTTGGAAATGTCAGGGGATTCTAAATTAAGCTCAGCATCTCTGCTGGAGATGTTTAGCCTTTAAACGCTAAATATCACAGTGACACACTTTCGGCCACGGGGGCGCGTGTGCGTGCCCCGATTTCACAGCATGCAAATAAGGTGACACAACCTTCAAGTTTCAGCCGCCAGGATTAATCATTCTGTGGCGACAACCTCGCCGGGCGGTGGCGGGGCCGCGCACGCAAACACAAACGCACCCTGTGCTTCGTGATGAGGATGTCCCTCGCGATGTTGAAGATGAGGGTGTGGAGGTGGCTGGAGTAGAAGGCCAGCGTGTAGTCATAGTCGAAGCCGTAGATCTCGATGTCCCGCAGGCTCATCTCGTTGTTGGCAAAGATGGTGTCCGGGTTGACGGAGTTGGTGGATATGAACGGGATCTGATCTGAGAGAGAGGGGAGACGCGGCTGAGGTGACGCCGTTCGACTCAATCGTTCACCTTCTCACTTTTCGCGTGAGAGGACCACGCAGACGTGCACATTCTTATGGCAGCTTTCATGCGGATGCGGATCAATGCTGCCAGGACTCACTAATAAGGAGTGGCGGCAGGTTATTAATGCTTATGACTCAGTTTGTTTTTTTTTAATTACGTTGACCCCATAAAACAGTAGATGGCTTCCCTTGAGAAATATGTTGATTAAAAAAAAATCAATACACTTCCTTAAAACTTGTATAAGTCACCAAAATGCGCAATTAAAACGTGAATACTCAATCTCCACACGGATGGATTTGTTGTTTCAAAAGGTTCGCGGAGGAAACCGTTCGTTTATTAGTGTTAACTAGAGACGTCTGCTGCGACTCCACGGGGGGTTGAATGGAGGCTAAATTGCGCGTTATTATCATTCTCATCGTACCTTCAGTCTGCCGTTTAGTCTCCTTGTACGCGGACCGCAGCTGCTCCGTCATGTCCGCGGAGCTGCTGCAGGCAGATGCTGCGAAGCTCCCGGCTCTGGGTCGGTGTGACAGGAGTTGACCGACTCCCCGGGAAACCGCGCCGAAATTCCGCTTGCATGGGCGCGACTTGACCGCTCGCTGGTGGAAACCCTGGAAGACGTTACCGAGGAAGTTCGCCTTCTGTAGACAGTCCCCGTGCCTCAGGAGAGCCGCGAGCGGCAGCGGCGACGGCGCCATGGCTGCGGTGTGTGTGTGCGTGTGTGTGTGATGTGTGTGTGTGTGTGTGTGTGCGTGTGTGCGTGCGTGCGCGTGTAGGTCGCCGTGGACTTTTCAGAGCAACGCACGCAATTCTCCCTTGTAAATACCTAAAGTGTCACTGGATGGTCGCTCTGGATACGTCACTTCCGCGTTTGTCAACAAGCGCATAGCGAAGCTCGCAGTGCGCAGGACAGCCGCGACTCGTCAACACCTGTCTGCGGCAAATACGCGCGTAGAATAAGACTGATACAGGAAATGGCAGACTATTTTACAGAATTACTGTAAAATACACGGCAGCAGGGTATCTGTCTTCGCTGCTTCTGTCTTCAAATAATAAATATATATATATACAGAAGAATAAATGGCCTTCAAGAGCTGAACATTTTGATAGTTTAATGTTTTCTGAGGCTTTAAGCATGGGAAAGTAATACCCAGCAAAACACGTGCAAAGTGGAATTAGCTGACATCAAAAAGCATGTGAAGAAAATTCGATCTTACGGAATAAGGAGACGAACAAGAGGATATGGCTAACAGAGTGTGTCTGCCCTTAGTCATTCCTTCATGTGGTCATCAGGCTCTACAGCTCCTCCCTCAGAGCTAATTGATTCTTTCACCTCCACTGGCCCATTTAGGCTTAATTTAGCGTCATCAGCAACATAAGCTCATATTCATTTTCAATATTTTGTTTTTAACATTGCAGTCATTTACTACATAACGCACAATAATTGAACCACTCACCCTAGTAATTTAACCGCTCACCCTAGTAATTTAACTCTGATATATATTCATGCTGCAGTGATCAACGGTATGTATATTTTCTGTCTTGTACTCGCAAATAAATATACAGCCATAACATTAAAATTCACAAAGTAGTCGGGGCACCTCTTAGTGTAATTCAGTACAGTTCCATGGCATCACAAATTACAGTCCAAGTAACAATCGCTAAATATTTCAACACGTCTCTCAAAAAGATTCAATCAAAATTCAACATAAAACTCCTCCTGAAGGGAGAATTTTTATTGCAGAGCTGTCGCATCATGTTCTATGGTAAACATGCAGTCGTTATAATGCCGACATGTGTATTTTGCTATTCTATTTCAAACTTACAGAACAGATACATTTCTTTCAGAATTCTGTTGAGTGTGAATGCTGAGAGCATTCAGATGTTATGCCATCCAAATCTTTGTTGCTGTTGTTGATGTGCATATTCTTCTTCTCATGTTTTTTGTATATTTTGAGGGATAACTGCCCCGTAGAGCTACTGAAACTATTTTCCAGCTGATCTCGCGTTTATCGTGTCGCAAGCTCAAGCAAAACCGACGCGATGAGCTC
>CAAKHG010016327.1:0-13047 GCA_901007715.1 Dactylopterus volitans | reverse complement strand
TTTTCTTTTTCTTCCACCCCCACCACCCTCCCTCCGTCCGTCCGTCCGTCCCTCTCTCTCTCTCTCTCTCCAACGTCCAAATGGCCGGCAGTCTGCATATGACAAGCAGATGTTCACCATGCAAATATGCCTTTTTAAGAATCCTTGCGTCCTTTATCTTGAGCCAAAGATACATGCATTCAGCACTTTTTCCAGTCGCACACTTTAGCATTCATGCAGTTTGGCCTGTATATCAGTTTAACTCCCAATATATCAACCTGTCACCGAGATTAATATCATTTACTTTGAACACTATATGCTACAGTAAGGGTTTTCCCAATGACACGGCTGACTTTAAGTCCTTTTACACTTTTATCAGCTGCTTCAAAAGTATCTACCGCAGCGAGATGAAAAATTCATAGCAATAGTGTTTTGTTTTTGTTTGTTTTTTAATATGCACATTTATACTGTTTTGGGAACTTAATCTGATTCTGTGTTTACATGTGAGGAAGCCCGGATGATTACTGTCACTTTTATATGTTTTAAGTGTAATATATCATTCTTTGATTCACTTACTAGCTGGAGAAATACTTCATACATTTGTATTTCTACCTCTTAATAACTCCGGTGTCTCCTCATCCTCTCCTCTTCCTCCCTCTCCTGTCCTCACCTCACCTCACCCCCATGCAGTCTCCGGGAGGAGAAGCGGTGTCTGGTGAAAGAGAATGAGATTCAGTCGAAACCTGCGGTAAGTTCATCACAGCACCGCTCAGGTCTGGTTCCAAAGATGTGGATTACAACCACAGCAACGGCCCTCAGAGAGGTTAAATATGAGGTTTAGTTTAATCCAGAGTGAATCCCCCGGTATGAAGACTTGCCATTGGCTCTAAACCATGTGGAGCCATGTGAAGCAAACATTTTTTGACAGTCTCCTTTGGGATTGAAGGATTGCGCCTACTGAACTCGCACATGAAGAAGAGGGTTTTAATCTTAGTTTTAGCAGGGAGTCTGCAGTGGCTGGTAGCATTCAGAAAACGCGCACTGAAGAAGCACCGTTAAAGCGAGATTATCTTAAGATATGTTATGCGACCTGTATTTTCTAAATTTGTTTGAGTAATGTGCTTACAGTATTGCAAATATTTCAAACAATGTTCAAACTTTGAGGATCACCTCATTTTATTTAAGGTAATGGTGCGTTTCACTTGGTGGCCTGCCAAGGTCTACAATGCCCCCCCCCCCAGCTACTATAAAACCATTTTTTTTGCCACACTGCATAATTTTTCATGATTTACTGATATGTCAATACCAATCTGGCTTATTAGAATAGCTACTATGATAAGGTTCTAATGCATACACTAACATTTATAACAGTATATCATAACATTGAACAAGCCCATAGTTGTATTGGTGTGACCATGGATTATAGCGCTGGGCAACCCCATGGCAATTCACTGCATAATATTTGCTGATATAGCGTAATGGGTTGTGGACCCATCAAAAGCTAAATTGGCAAGCTAAACTTTACTTAACAGTAACAGTGCAGCTTTTTCATTAAAAAATGAAGTTACAGAATTTGAATCAAGGTAGCATAAACACAGTTTTAATACATCACCTCATCCATAAATATAATGATGTGAATCTTGGTTATTTTTAAGTATATTGACAAGCTGAAAAAAAAAATTGTTGTATTATCCACCAGCCTCGTGAACCTCTCTAACTCTAGCAATAAAAGCAGAATTAAGCATATCTGTCCCAGTAAGCTCATACCTCTGAAGCAAAAAAACACATGTGAACCAAATGCTGTTTAAACCAACTCTCAGTTTGCATCAGACCCTAAGAAAAGAGAGAAAAAACCCAATGGTATTTTGGCTGTGCAGTCTGCGCTGGATTAAATTATTACTGACCTCATATTCTTGATATGTGATCTAATCTTCAATCTGCTGGTGGATCCTCCAGGAGCTGGAGAGCAGAACAAAGACCCTGCAAGACAAATACGAGGATCTTAGAAAAGAGGTGGCCCAGCGACAAGTGGAAGTCAGGTACTTCTCACTGCAGTTTTTATCTTGACACAGATGCAAACACTCCCACATTTTTCCTTTTGTTCATGTGTTTTTTGGACAGCTTCATTTCTTTTAACGTGCTTTCATAGCCTTTAGTGTTTTAACAAGGGGCAGTGCAGCTAAAGGTTTTATCAAACCTTGTGTGTGTTTTGCATTCACCCCCCTGCACAGAAGTCTGATGGAAGATGTGGAAATCCACAAGACACAGATCTTGAAGGAACAGAGGGAGCTGGAAGACATGAAGGAAACCATCGAGCTCAAAGAGGTCTGTGTCTCAGTGTGGGCATTGCTTACAGCACACATCAATAAAATAACAAATCCTCTGCTGTCTTTCGTGTGTGTGTGTGTGTGTGCGCACGTGCGCGATCAAGGCCGAGAAAGCCCTCCTCATAAGCATCCCTGACCAGATTTTAAAGACGATGGAAAGGAAACAGTCCAAGAGGGAGTAAGTTCATATCACACTTTGACAATCTGTGTACAAGAGAATGTTTCGCACAGCATGAATATAAACCCTGAATGAACCAGTTTGAGTCATTCAGTGACGCAACACTGAGAAGAAACGACGGATTCACCCCTTGATTTGTACCAACTTGATATGAAAATCCATCTGTAATCTCCAAATCCAGTCCTGTCCAATGAGAGGAGTGGATTTAACGGGATGGTCCGCTTTTTTGTACTTTAAGTTGTGCTGTCAATTGATTTTCTGCTGACCAGAACTGAATCTTGATGCCTTCATACATTCATTCATTAATTTTCCTGCATTTCCTCCATTTTGTTGCACTTTCCACAAGTTTTTTCATTTGCACCCTATTTTCAGTTCCTTAGAAAGCAATTTGTTTCAAAATTCAAATTACACACAAATCAAATCAGAATATAATCATCAGATGCCATCATATTCATATTCAGTCACAGCATCGCTGCTGCAGCCTGTTTCATGTATATTTCAAAGAAGGTGGCGCCATGAATGCTATGATTTACTCTGCGATGCAATGACTTCCAGTTTGATGTTGCGCTGTAAAAGATGGATGCACATCATTAGATATGCACTCCAATAACGCCAGGGCGGAGAGCTAAACATGTCTGTGTTTGACTCTTATAACATACATACATGTTTTTTTAAATTTCTCCGTCATCATTAACACATATCAGAGCTGCAGTAAAGAAGCTGGACGCAGTTAATGCAGAGATTTCAGAGATGGAGCAGCAAGTGAAGAAGATGGAGGAGCACAATGACTCCCTCTTGTCTAAGAAGAAGGAAGCAACTGAGGAACTGGGCGGTCTCAGGGCCCAAGTGGAAGCCAGTCAACGGAGGTGCAGACAGCTACTGAAAGAGCAGGAGGTCACCAAAGAGGAGGAGACTGAAATTATGGGGAACAGGTATGCTGCATTTCCTCAATCACCGCTGAGGGCATTTCTACGATTTAATAAAGTACTGTAACATAGTTAAGGCCGAAGTCTTATCTCTGAAATTTGATGGTTTTCTTCTCATGCTGCGTTTTTCTGATCACCAGAGGTATCCTGGAAATGAAGCTGCAGAACATCACGAGTGAGAGAAAGCTCCTGTATGAGAGTCAGTCGATGCAGCTCAGGGAGAAAAATAGGTACACACTGAGCATCCATCCAACCAGTTTATTACTTTGTGCTCTGCCACATACCAATAAAACCGCAGTCTGTGAGCGGGTATTGCACCGTAGAGCTCAAATAAACAGAAAATATTAATTGACTTGAGGAACATTCAACCAAAAATCTCAAAGGTTTACAACTTAATTAATAACAAATGTTGGTTTTCATGCTCCTAAGCATGTTTTCGTTTTATTTTTAAGAGAAACTCCAGCTCATAAGGTGGATTTGAGCCCTCAAGTTTATTAAGACACATCGTTCATCGATTACATTTCACAGCTGCGATCCGCTGTTGAAAACATGCATACTTGATAGGAGCCTGTGCATAATGTGCCTAATTTAATGATGATAAATATTTAAAAGGGGCTATGTTTCTTTCTCAGACAGATGCAAGCCCTCAAGAAGATGGAGCATGCGTTGACCTTGGCCACCGAGCAGCTCAATCACACGCAGTCCACCCACACTGAATTACGGGCACAGGTGACTTGTAGCACGTTAATAATCAAAGACGTCTGATCAACTCTGTGGTAATCTGACTGTTTCTGACTGCATCCGAAGGATTCTATAACAGTCTTGGGACTTTTGTATGACCTCCCTAATTTGACTTTGAAGACAATCAGGTTGTGTCAGTAGCTATCATAATAATCTTGTGGTTTGCAGCTTTTGTTTCGCTTGCGCTGGCAAATAGGTTTGGAAACGTGTCCAGGCTTCCGCACGTGTTGCCCTGGCACCGATCAGGAACATTTGGATCGTTTGATACTCGCCATTACATCAGGAGCTTTTTTTTTTTTTTGTTCTTATCTTTCCTGTAATTCTACAAGTACGGACAGTTTTTGAAAGAGAAAGCCGAGAACAGGGGCATGACTGATGGGAAACGTGTCAGCACTTCTCACAAGCTCATGAGGTGCGAGGAAACCGCTGTGACACATCAGGGATTTCATAAATTTAGGAGCACTGAAAACAAAGCAGTTGTACAAAAATGACTCATTTCCACTCATCTGTCAATCAATGACGACTCATCGGCAGTTAGTCATAAACAACTTAACTGCGAAGCCTGTTTCAACAAGGTTCCACATTTATCAAGTGGGATGTAATTAAGACCTTTCAATATTTACACAGTATTGCGTAATGAACTTGTGAACCGAAGCGTGAGTGCTATTAAAAAGTTGAAATGGCATTTAGTGTTTAGTGGAGTGTATGGAGCTTTTTTTGATTTAGTGACAGTTTTCAAATCTATAGCAGGAAATATTGTGGCTGATGACAGTGAACAGAAGGCCCGGCAGCCCAGCGGAATGCAGCAATCCCAGCATGTAAAGGAGTTTTCATTAGTTTCACTGTCACAGTATCCAACAGGCCCGAGGGAAATGCTGATGTATAGTATTAATTGTTTCTGTTCCTTGTACTTTTCTTCCTGAGAATTTGAAATCAAATCACCACAAACAAGAAAACAAATGCTAATACATTTTTTTTAAGCTTTTTGCAAGGCGTAAATACAGCAGATGTGAGATCACTCCGCACGCTCAAAAGGCTTGATGTTGACACCCTGCCCCGAATTTCCAGTTAGACGCTGTTCCTAAAATAGAGCCGGCGATTCAGCAGAGAATGGAGCTCCAGAGAGAGGTGGACGCTCTCAAAGCCAGCTTTGAAAAACAGGTGAGGACGCGTCGGCGCGACTCACGGGCGGACGCCGTATCGTTCTCAACAGCAGAATTTCACGCAGTCTGCAGTCTACCTACCACATTAAGCCCTCTGAAAAAAAAAAAAAAAACTTTTGTGAGACTCTGTGTGAGAACAATAAATGTGCTCTTGAGCAGCTGTTGATGGCTGAGGAGGAGAGCCAGAGGAAGCAGCAGTATGGGATGATTCAGGAGCTGCTGAGGGAGTCAGACTGCCTCAGAGAAGAACTCCACAACCTCAGATGTCTGAGACAGATCAAAGCCGAGGAGAGAGGCCAGAAGCACCGTGAACTGCTCAGGGCTGAGGTGCAGCACGCACACACACACACACACACACACACACACACACACACACACACACATACATACACGCACACACAGCATGCAATTTTTTCCAGTTCTGAAGTCTTCATTCATACGTTTTATACAATGCACCAATACGTAGATGCGTATGCATGAGAGGGGCTGAAAGAGGATAGAGGACCAAACAATGTAAGAACACAAATTCAAAGAGTAAAATATTCCAGTGAGTACAAAGTGTCTCACACAGCGAGCTGAAGAAAAAAATATATACAGGGAAGAAGAGGAGCCAATTTAATTTATTGAAGACAGAGGGACATATTTTGGTTTCCTTGCCAGTGAAAACAAGGCAGCCAAATTATTTCCTTAATGGCGCCATTCAATCATGAGGCAATTCAAAGGATTGGAAATGCATTTAAACAATGAGACTTTAAGAGCGCCTCAAAGTTACATTAAAAAAAACCCCACAAAACCGAAAATAAAAATGAGCAAATAAGAGTTGAAATTAAAAAAAAAAAAAGGACTTTTTGAAAAATCCACTGTAGATGATAATATTTTGAGCCATGATTTAAATGGGTTGGCCGTTTTCACAGTCCTTAGGCATTCCGGAGGCTTATTGGGTTTTGATCCATAGAGTGATAAGTGAACTTGACCCAGCAGTCCCGAGGGCTGTCAATGTTTCATATCCCAGTGAATCATAAATACATCTAGTCCGTAAAGTGCTTGATAAACAACAATTTTGCAGTCAGATCTATGAGTGGTGATGCTTTTTTCCGCATGTCCACAGCAAATGAACCGACAGATTCAGCAGGAAGTATGGGAAAAAGACCTGATCATCATGGACCTCAACAAGCTGAACGCCATGCTGCAGCGCAGGTTGATCTCTCATAGCTTTCCTTTGTCAGTCCCCTTTCTTTCAAACGCAAGGACTTTCACAGTAAAGAGGCTTTAAATGACGGAGATGAAGTTGTTAAGAGTAAATTTCTCTCATCCTCTACTATTGCCATCACGTCCATTTCCTGTTCTCTCGCTTTCTTTCTCTTTGTGTTGGTGCTACATGTGGAGACATTGTGAGCTGCCGTCGTCAGCCGGTAACTGTCTCATACATCTGTGGTCCAGTTTGTTCGGGAAATTCCTCTGCATCCTCTGCATCAGTTTCCAAGCTAAAGCTGCTCACGTGGCTTCCTGCGGTCCACTGAGGTTTCATAAATCAAGCGGAGCAGCAAGCCGCCTTTACTTTTCCCAAACACTGTTTTTTTCACTGGAATAATACAAAAAAGCACCATTAGTAATCATGTATAATTATGAGTTTTCAACTTCTTGATGTCTATTTTCTGTCACCATGTATTGCTGTACAAGTGCTTCGTCTGCTGCTGGCGTGTTCAGGGGGGTATAAAGCCGCTGTTCGATGCTCTCCTGCTGCTAGTGTGTGATTGAATGAGCCCCCCGAACTAATCTATTCTAACAGAGATATAAGTAAAGCAGCCAACTCTCTACGGTTGCCATTCTTCTTGAGGAGAGTGGTCCTGACTGAACTGCTAATTGATTCCCTGGTTATCTGTTTGGCTCCGCTCAACAGCGTTAACAGCTGGGACCACAATGAATTCACAAGTGGGCTCATGTTTGGCAGAAAACCTCATCTTGCAAATTTGTCATACTTCAGCGTTCAGACGTGCAACAGGAGGCTCTCACAAAGCAGTTAGTCGGGACCTCAGACGGCATCTGCTGGGCCTCATTTCATGCAGGCTTAAACCTAAAGCCCAGAAAGAGCAGCTACTGAACAGAACCGTTATATGATAGATCTCTATTACTAATGGGCGTCTCCTCCTTTCCCCGCAGAATATCGCAGTATTGTAAACTCTGCGATATGATTATGGAAGAGAAGAACAAGTATGTCAAGTTGAAGCAGATCGCCTCGCAGACAATCGCAGAGCTGATGGAGCAGGTTAAGGTCCTCGAGAACGAGATGGAGATCCAACGCAGCATTGCCATCAACAAGGACAGGTCGTGTGTGGTGCAAGGGCCACGTTTGGGGATGACATGTTGATTAAGTAAAACACGCTCTAAAGTATTAAAGAAGGCGTATACATCCATATAAAAAAAAAATGCCGTAAGAGCAAGATATCAGTCTTGTTTAGACCATTTTTTCTTGTGAAGCTATAGTGTGACTGCGTCTGATACTTTTCTTTGCGCCTGTTTCCAGATCACTCACAAAGGCTCGTATGAAGCTCTCCAACAGCTGCAAAACACGGGACAGACTCCACAACAACATCTCCAAGGTCTCGATAAGTTCACACGATTAGGCCACATAGAACGAATCAAAGACTGGAGATTAAGAGGGACACGGGGAGGATTGAGGCAGCTCAGAATTTCCATCTGGGTCCTTTTTAAACCTTGTTTATCTTTGACTGTTTCTTAAGAAACTTCAGTTGTTAGTCATAAGATACCAAGTGGAAGCATTCCTTTGTATTTAGAATAAACAGAAGCCTCAGTAATGCTTAAATGCTGAAAATGCTCTTTATGTTTCCATATGATTATATTTGTGAGTGCATGTGTAATCAGTCCAATCTGCCAATCAGAATGAAATCCAAATGCATCTTTATAGTTATGTCTTCTTAAGTATCGAACAACCCGGGTCACATGTCTCCTTGTTTGTTTGTTTTTTTAATTCAAAATCCCGTAGTTTACTTGGAAGCAAGGTCAGGTCAGTCAGGTGTGTGAGGACCACGAACTGGAGTTAAGGAAGCTCAGACAGACCATCAACCTCCAGGAGCAAGCGCTCGTCGAGATAAACAAGAGGCTCGAAATGGCGGTGCAGCGCCGCAATCTCCTGTATGTTGGCACAGAGCTCAGCACCATGTTCCCTGAACTCAAGCACAGGGTTTGAACCGTGAAACTGTGTGTGTATGCGTGTGTTTGTGCTGCCCACAGCGGCATTCAGCTCCTGGAGCACGAAGAAGTGCTGTTCAGCTACTGCAAGAAGGTGAACGTCCAGGAGGCCGCCAACGCCAAGAGCAGCATGGTGCTGGAGAGCCTGGAGAAAGAGAAGAGAGAGCTGCAGGTGGCCATTAATGAGGAGAAGAGACAGATGGACTTCAAGAGGAAGGAAGTGCCGGTTAAGAGGAGGCTGGAGGGGGAGATCATCATGCTGCAGATAGAGGTGGGAAAATCACGTCTTAACAATCTGATAATCCGGATAGTTGTATACTCAGAGAACATCAATCAGTTCGTCCGTTGGTTGACAGCTGTCAGATTATTCTATTGGCTAATTTGATAATCCATTTATCAGTTTACATTTTCCTGAGAAAGTGAAAATGATCTGATTCCATCTTCTTAAACTTGAATGTGGTTTCTTTAGACCACATTTGATAGTAAACTGAACATATTTGGCTTAGACATTGTATGGACCAAATATGTAACTGACTGACAATCTCATGTGTGTGGCTGTGTGTTTTTCTCACAGAGGTTGTGTTTAAAGCCACCGTCAGTCATTACTGCGAACACTGCGAACAGTGATGGCTGGTGACAAGTCTCCTAACTTTTCTTTCCACTTTTCTTTCTGTTTCTTCTCCCCGAATAATCAAATCTGTTTTTGTTTTGATTGACTCGAATCTGCTTCAAGTGGAGCAGAGTTAGTCACTGAAAATAACAGTGTGGGTGCGCTCTTCCAAGGGCTGGCGTCAGTCACTGTATATTAGACTACTCATATGAATGAGCAATAATCACAAAAAATAACTGCCGGCGTTTGCGAGGCCTCCCTGATCAAGGTGTCTTTCTAACTGATTATGTCGGTTATGTGCAGCGCGAGCCGTAGCTTTACATCGGCTGTCACACAGGTGCCAGAAACGGAGAGCACAATTTGTGTGTGTGTGTGTGTGTGTGTGTGTGAGACATTTTGTATTTCCGCAAGTAAAAGTGAGTAAATATGGACAAATTTGAATGTCAAAGATGACTGCTTTTGGACGAAAAAGAAACAGATAAAAAAAATAAATGTAGGCCTGTCTCCGAGCCCCGGTACCCTCTGCAGATGAGGTTAATTAATGCAGTTGCAACTATCTTTGAGGAAATATCGTGCATTTGATTATTTCCAAATAGTTAATTGCACTTGAAGTGTGCAGCGTCGGATAAGGACGCCTTATCAGCAAGACGCTCAAAGACTTTGATCGGGATCAGCGGCCCAAAAAATACTTGATCGCGACATCGCTGGCTGCAGTGGGTTTGTGAAGTGCTCCCTGAGGAAGGCGCCTTCTCGCATAGTTGCTCATTTGCGGCGGATTTTCCTCCAGCACGCTGCATCTCAACGACATCCAGTCACAGTGTGGCCATGACTGCCCCTGAATGTGAATTGGCTCATCAGAGTCTGTCTGCAGTGACTCATTAAGGACTGTCAATTAGTGCGTCCTGGTGTGATCAGATGATTAAAGTGCACTCCAAGGATAGACACAAGCACCAGCTTTTCAAATCTACATGAGCCGAAGTTTTCCTGTTCTCATTTTGTGTGTGTGTTTATGCATATCCATATCTGCAAGCCAGGTCATCTAACAGTACTGCAGGTCCTTGTACAGCTACGTAGGTGTGTGTGTATGTCCTTGGGAGAAAAAAAAAAAAATTACGTGATTTCAATGTGATTTATGGGAGTTATGTGATGACCGTGAGGAGTCCTCTCGGTTTTTAGAAAGTACACGATTGTGTGTGTGAGTTTATGAGTGGAGGTATTTTGCAGACCATTGTTCCAAGGCTCGGGGAACTCCAAAAAGAATTGTTGAGTGCAGGGCGCCAGAAAACAATACTAGCAGAGGAACAGACGCTAGGATTGACATAGAACACCACTAATGAGCAGATCTCTCTGTTAAATATTTCATCTCATAATGAGACCCATAAAAAATACGGTGTAGGAGGAATTTCTCTTGAATAGACGCATTGTTCGCGTTCTGTTTGGCTTACAGTTAGTGCCGGCAACAAGTCTGCATTTAGTCCCATCAAGAAAATTTGAGGCGCTGCAAGAACCGCGGGCTGCACAAGTGGTGTTTATCTTCACACTTGATTTTGTCGAGGTGAAGCAACCGCCGTCGAAACCCTTCTCAGAAGTCTGCGCCGACAGAAATGGCACTTTATGCTAACTAAACTCTGGAGACAGAGGACGACAAACATCCAAACCAAGAGGGAGGAAGCCAAACAAAGTTCCGCGGAGATGAGCATGAATAAATAAAATGGAAGACGCACTCAAGCAACTTTGCGAGGCACAGGGACTGACATAGAAGGAGAGAGGCGGCGGGAAAACGACCTCTAACGCACACAAACACAAGAGAGGCCGCGTCGTCGTCGTCGTGGGATTGGGTGTGTGCTGCTCTCGATCAGAGAGCGGCTGGATTGGACTCTCTGCTGGACCAGACTTATCTGAGTCTTGTGCTCTTTTGGATGAGCGCAGTTTTGGAACAGACTCCAGCATGTGTTGTTCTTTGAAAAACAGGCCCCTTTCTCTTCCCTCCATCTGTTTACCCCGTCTGCTGTTTATCATGTGCTGCAACAGCCTTTTTGGTGCCGCTGGTTTCAAACGCACTTGCTCTCTGTTGTTTTTCTCAACATCAGGGGTGGCAGCTCGGCCGGACCAGACCAACAGTTTTGTCGTGGCTGAAATATCTTTAACAACGATCGGGCGGACTGTTAACTTTTCTTAACATTTCATCACTTCCAGAGGACGGAGTTTACCTCCCAGGCCGTATTGAGTTTGACATTTGTGGTTTTGAGTAACACTGAATTATGCATTATGCAAAATCGTGCATTTTCCAGAACTGATTGCTGACCGTGTTTCGCAATCAATAAACAATTAACCATTAATGATTGAAAAATTATGTTCTCTTTTATAGTTCCATCACTGGAAAATATTCAGTCATTGAACCGTGAAGCAGTAGTTCTAGTTCATCTAGTGAAAAATTTAAAAATCCGCTTTATTGGCCAAGTTTTTGCACACAAACAAGGAATTTGGGTCTGGTTTTAACTTCCCCCACACTGGGGTTCAACATTAAATATTGAAAAATAAACAAAAATAATAGAACTAATATGTTCATGATAAAATATATACAGGATTGACTAGTGAACTAGAGAATTCGGTAAATTTGTCCAGTATTTGTGTTTATGACCAAATACACCACTTAACTGATCTCCCATCGACCCCTGCTGTCGTTTCATGCTAAGGAGCCAAATGTAAAGTGAAAGCAGGGGCTGCAGCATCGCCACCGCGATCAGGTTAGCATGCTAATGTTAGCCTCCAGCTCAAATCCGGGCTGTGTTTCGGTGCAGCCTCTCGGAGCTTCTAGCTTAGCTGCCGCGCTTGGACGCGCATGCGGCTCCTGGAACTTTGTAACAAACGCTTCCGTCCCTGATTAGTGTCTGAATCCATCTGTCGGTTCATCTGTCCCTGCATCCATCCATCCGTCCTGTCGCCACATATTACTCCTCTCCGTTTTGCGTAAATAGCAAATCATTTTCTAAATCGCCGTTTTGCCTCATACAGCCGTGTTTGCTCCCCTGGGTAAAAAAAAAGAAAAAAAAAATTAATCAGGGAGGTCTCTCTCATTGTAGAAGGCTTGCCAGCTCAATTCATTCTCTATTCGAATTCAATCTCCATGGAACTGCCATGCTGCCGATTTATCATATATATTGTGTATTTGTATTCATCTGTGACCAGTTTATCCCCCTCCCCCCGCCGTTGATGGGAAATTTTGACAAAGATAGATCGGGCCATCTGTGGGACGATTGAAATTCAATATACTGCGAGGCGTTCATTTGCTTAGAGGAATTTTAATTGTCACAAAATAAACAGGTTGGTGTGGGATTCTGGGTTTTACTACGTGTTTATGAGCCGCCGCCGCCGCGTTTGCATCTCAAACGCACGTGCCGGCGCACACGATTCGGGGCCCACCGCGACAACGAGGCAGCGTCTGTGAAGTTGCCGAAACACCCTTGAAGCAACGTCTGAATCGCCTCGTCCCCTCCTACACTTGTGTACGCACACAGGCGCGTGTACAAATATATCACAAACCGATAACCATAGATATATATATATATTTGCGCAACACCCCAGTGAGATTTCGAAAAAAGGGTGGAGGTGATGACATGCTGCTGTTCCTCGGTGGTGGTGAGTCATTTCGTGTATCTGTCCCTCTTAAATCTTGATCCAACCTGTCTGGAACTTGTTACCGTGGGGAAAACCACTCAGAAGTGAGCTGTTTTTTTTTGGGGGGGGGGGTTTCTTTTTTTACAAGCAGTGTGTGTGCGTGTGTGCGTGTGTTGGTGTTTGTGAATTTTTCATGAGGTGCTTGAGTCAGACAAGTCGAGAGCAAGCAAGGAATTATGACAGAAATGGCTGAGAATACTGAGCTGTTAAGTGAAGGCACCGGCCGTTTTTTTTA
>CAAKHG010016323.1:0-19517 GCA_901007715.1 Dactylopterus volitans | reverse complement strand
TCCAGCTGCTTGCCTTGACCTGCTCAGCATTCCATGTGTGTTTGACTAACACACACACACACACACACACACACACACACACACACACACACACACACACACACACACAAAGACACCTTACAAGACAAGACAGAGGGGATGATGATGGCCAATAGAATGTGAGGCGATCTCACCTTGGAAAGTCTTCATCCTGCCACTCGTCTTTAACCTCCATGTTCTCCATTCTCAGAGTAGCCTCTGTGGTGCCCATCCCTCAGTGAAGAGAGTGGGGGCCTATACGTGTGAAAAGAAATATTCTCTCATGAACATTATTTCCAAAATAGAGGAAAACTGTCACTGAATGGGCTAACTTGACAGTCGGCTGCAGGGCTGCACTACAGGGACATGTGTTTGATTTAAATGGCAAAGGGAAAAGTGGGCATTGGAGGAGATTTCATGATTAACTCCATCGTTACAATGTAGGGGCTAAGGGGGGGTCACATGGGTTTTATCCCCCTGCCCACCCGAGCACATGTGAGGGGCATGTGACTCAGTTGGAGCCTGTTTTCTGAGCTTGGCTCTGTTCTGTCAAATAAAGTCAAATATTAAGTATGAACCTCCTCCTGGTGGAATTCAAGAGGCCACTGTTGAGGACGACATGCAGACTTAATCCCCCCTAATCCCGCTTGATGATGTGGCTGCTACCTTTTTACTACTACATTTTTCGTCAGTGCATCTTTATGTGACTGCTGTTGCTGCTATATTAATAAAACACGCCGTGGGTCCAATTCTCTTCATTTGTGCTCAAATAATTATAACCTGGAAAATGCTACAGGCAGTTGGAGCAACAAAGTGACTTCACACAGACTGTGAAATCAATAGATGCACTCTGCTGCTCTTCACACAAGAGTCACACACAAAATACCAGGTGCATTATCACAGCAAATGTTCATCACAACGGCTGTTTTGGTTGGTGAAGTGCATGAGAGATGCAGAAAGGCAGTTCGAAGTGAGCAACAACATAGGTGAGAAAATACAATACAAGCAACAAAGCGTGATCATGACATGCTTGCACTGTGAGACAACTAGCAGGAGTGGAGCAGTTTCTGTGGTTCTGGCAACATCTCTTGAGGTTGAGTAAATTGGAACCCGGCCTCATTTGAGGGTAGTAATCCTTGCCGCAGCTCACACATTACACATATGAAACAAAGCAAAGACATTGCGTGATGAAGTCAACACACCACATTCCTGCTGGCAGTGAATCATCAATTATCAAATGTGACAACATAATAAAAGAAGGTGGTTGTCAGCAGAATGCTTGCGTGACAGGCTTTGGAGAGTTGCAAACACTGCATTTAAGTTTCACGCCAACCTTAAAATAACCATCAAGATTTTTCACAAAAGGCTGCCTGGAGGAATGAACTTGCACCTGCAGAGTATAACATGAAAAAATAAAAAACAGTGTAAAAAGACCGTTCATTCGATGAAAAAATATTGCGCTGCCAATCACAATGAAAATAAAACCCTCCCACAAATGTGCAATGATCTATGAGGAAGATGGCCCTGTTACAGGCCCCCATTTTCTCATCATCCCACATGGAACAATTGTTTTTTTTGCGATGCCAATGCAAAGCATCCGCCTTGTCCAGCAATCAGAATAGAAGGTGTAGATTCAAGTGACTATACTCACATGAGATGTGCGCGATCCCCTCAGAAGCTCTTGCTGCTTTGTGCTGGTGTGTCCTCCCTCCTCCTCAGTCACAGACGCAAAGATTCAAGAGGAAAGACTCCTCATCCTCCACACCAACAGGAATATACGGGCCAGGCTGCAATTTGTCCTCTCTCTCTCTCTCTTTACTGATTCACATGCATAAACACACACTTGTGCACAGACACAGTCACACAAGTGTCCTCAATGTCAGTCGCTAGCCAGCAGCAGGTGTCTGAAGACAGGGGACACCTCTGTGCTACACACCCACCCCACCGCCTCCCTCCTCCTCTGCCTCTGCCTCTGTCCACCTTTGTTGGGGAAAGACTGACCGAGGAGAGTGAGTCGACAGGCCGCCTTTCAGCTCCTACACATCCACACCACTAACACACAGATTTTCTTTAATCAGAATGAATCTGATCTGGCAATCATGCTCCCTCTCTGTCTCACCCACTATTCTCAGCGTGTGCCTCCAAATACCATCAGAGAATTTTTTTTCTTTCTTTCCCCAGCCTCCAAATACCAAGTCAAACACTGCTTGTGTATCCAAATTCCTCCTTGGAAACAGGTTATTTATTCCTTGAGCAACTTGGGAAAATGAGCACCAGTCTCTTTTACTCCATAATCCTGCTGTTGTTTTCAGCGGTTCTCTATGAGGCTTCTGCTCCCTGGCAACAGCATCTCTCTCAATCTACAGCTTCTCCCCTCCCTCCCTGTCTCCTCGCCCCACTCTTTTTCACACCCACTATACCCCGACTCTCAATTCCCTCCATACACATAAATTATTCAGCACCTCACTTCACTTGCAGCCGACCAATCAGATCACCCAGACAGTATCGTGATATTTATCAGAATTTGCCATACGCTTTGGGAGGTTTTTTTTTTTTTTTTGCCTCATTAGCATTTGGGAGGTTTCCTGGCCGTTGAATATTGAACTGGTTTGAATAAGATGCCCTGTCGATTTTTTTTTTTTTTTAACAACTGACTCACCAGAAGTATGATCATCTTTGACTGTATCATAATCGGCTCAAGTGTGACTGACAGGCGCAAGCGACAGTCATGGGCGGTCACAGCAGAAGAGCAACCAGCGAGTCAAGAGAGTTCCCTTCGTTTCACTTCCGTCTCAACCCCGAGGGGAGGCGCTCTTGACAGCTTTTTAGTTTTGTATTGATAGACAGGGCAGCGACCGACCTTGGGAATATTTTGGCTCTTTCATTGAGACAGTCAAATACTGGCCACTGGGATTTTAAGTATCAATTAGGAGTAACGAACTAACGAATTAAGGCCTGTCTGCTGCTTTTGATTGGATTTTATCAACAGGATTGATCACAAGAAAGATATTCTCATTGCCATCATTGTCCAAACAATTTTTTCCTTTTTTATTTTCCTTATTAAACTCGTCTCTTGTCTTTTAGCGCATTCCACTGTTTTAAAGGACAAGATGGCCGCCTGCTTTAGTTTAAAAAGACAGGGATGTTTGACGCCGAAAATATTTTTTTAAAACTCAGTGCTTTAGCGAGACAGTTGCATCCCGCGTATTCATGGTCACCCCGCCTGCGCAGTTCTGGTGGAGACGTTTGGCGTCGTCGGGAGGGGGGTGAACTATCTTGTCTCTCGGGCTCAGAGTGTCACTGCTGACGGTCAGCGGCGTACTGTACTGGAGATGCCAAGATGGCTGCAAGCAATTATTTCGGCTTCACACATGGTGCCGGTCCGCAGTACAGGTAATTCAAGTGATGCAGGCGTGTGCCATCTTACGACAGTTGGGCCGCGTTAAAAAGTCGTTGGCGTGTTTCGATAGGAAAAGTCACGGGAGGGTTTTCCGCTGCGTGCCGCTGCAGATACCAGCTAGCTTGACCCGCTAGTTAGCCAGCGTTCGCTAGCCGAATTCGCTTCTTCTGGTATCAGGCGAACCCCAATAATTTCATTTCGGACTGGCGTGCGGATGGCGTCGGTTCAACACTTACAACTCCGCTGGCTTAGTTGACTGTCAGGCTGATTTTGTGGCGACAATGGTGTGATTGTGGGAGTCGGGAAATGGAGCTGCCTGACCGATGGTTGATGAGGTTGCGCGACATTCGGTGTTAACGGGGGGGCTGACTGTTGCGGCTGTACCTGGAGGACTTGTGATTCACAAACACGCATTTGTTGTGGCTCAATGAATAATGGCGACATGTGTTACAGAGGGATAAAACAAACAAACAAACAAACAAACAAACAAACAAACAAGAAATGTGCCTCTGCTTGGGCTGAAAATCAACATCGGTCACCAGTAAAACACCATCAGGATGGTGTGATGTAGGTCTGTCAGTTGACGTTATTGAGTCTGACAGGTAATCCAACTTGTTCAATATAAGATATGCACGTTAATCATCGTGGTGAGTGAACTGGGGCTGGTTAGACAGACAAACCCTGTTAATATATACCTGAGTGCATTCAGTATGCACACTTGTCCACTTGCAGTCAGGTCAGTAGTTACATCTAGTTAAAGCTAATGTAGTGCCCTGTGACAGCTCTGCTGGGGATTTCACATTCACATGGTTTCAAACGTTCAGTTTTTACTGGCAAAGACGTGCTGTTTAATTTGAGGT
Organism: Dactylopterus volitans; assembly: GCA_901007715.1. Lineage (NCBI taxonomy): Eukaryota > Metazoa > Chordata > Actinopteri > Syngnathiformes > Dactylopteridae > Dactylopterus > Dactylopterus volitans. The sequence goes on along the minus strand of CAAKHG010016323.1, from coordinate 15,239 downwards.
CATCCATGAGTTTATTGCATCCTGCTGAGACGTCTTTCAAGTATTTTGGAAATGTCAAAATGTCTTCCATGCGTCGACTTAACATGTCTTGTCCAGCCCACAATATAATATGAATTTATGATAATATAGACAGAGCAAAGTCGATGTACTTATATTGTACTTATATATTTCCGTAGAATTATTAACACCCAGACTCCTAAATTTCTCTGTAACAGTATAACTTACTGTTCAAATATTCATTCATATAATACTCGAGGGGTGAATAGCGGTTGGATTATGTTACCCTTACCTAAGTCTGTCTCTATGAAGAGGACAGTATTTATAGATCAGTTGCATTTTGGAACACTCTTCCAGGTGAGATTTGTGACATTAAAAGTAAGGTTGGTTTTAAACGAAGACTTAGAATATATTTGTTCTCATCACCTTAACATCATCTCAAATTTGATTGAGTGAGTTCAATAGATCGAATGATATATGATTTGTATGATGTTTTTTTCATATCTTGTTTGCAATTTTAAAGCATATTTTATGTTTGATTATGTATTTTATTGTCTGGACCCCAGGAAGACGAGCTGTCGTTTGGCGTCAGCTCATGGCAATCCTTTTAAATAAACATATAAACATCCTCACATTAGCTAGGACCCTAAAACAGACTGAGAATGGGGGTTGCTGACTTCTCCTGGGATGAGTCATTGGGCACATTATTGCAGCTCTATACCTCGCTCTCTCGTTCTAATTTTCATTAAAGAGTAGCATCACCAACAGCCGTCATCCATAATGTAAATTGCTAAATAATGATAGTGTTTCCTGAAACCAGAATGGATGACGACAGAAGAACAAATCAGCAACTGATTGTTAAATGAGTCTGTTTTTCAGTTGAATTCTAACAGTGAAACATTGTGGAGCGTTAACGACCGGAATGTCTGAGTCACTGCAATTCAGTTAAATCTTCCTCAGTATTATCTGGCTTTTCTGCAGCATGAGATAATGATATTAGACAACTTTAAAGGAACTGTTAAGCTACTCATTGGACAATGCATAATTTCAACTTGTCAGGTTTGGAAAATCCTGGTCCTTGATTTCACGTCCCTCCTTTGTTGTCTCCGTATGGAACTAATAGGAAGATAATTTCTAGCATTTTGTTGTCCATCCAGTGTTTCTAGACTGCCCTTTATTTATTTGTCACAGGTATTTGTTGTAAGATAACCTCTATATCAGATCAGGTATCATCTGACAGATTCATTCAAAAAAAGTGTGATCCATTTAAGTTGCTTGATCGGGGCATGTGCTCGTAAAAAGACAATTCAGTCGTAATTGGGTAGAAAATATGAGTGCAAATAGGTCTATTTCAAACTAATGTATGTGCTGCATGTGCTGTGACTTTTCAAGCTTAAAGACTGCTGTGTTTACCCACAGTTTAATGTTATTCAGTAGGTATTTAGAAGTTTACCTTCTGGTTTACCTGCTCTCCTCCACTGCCCTCTCCTGCAGTACCCAGCCTCCCCCGGCCTACTCCCATCCCTCTACCGCCAGTTACAGTGTCCAGCAGGCTCCAGCTGTGGCTCATGCAGTGACTGCATCCTACTCTCCAGCTCCAGTCCAGGCAGCCAGGCCTGTGGTCACTGCTCCGTACCCTGCTTACCAGAACCACCAGGCCCCTCCAGACTATGCTTACAGACAGCCAGACCCCCCCGTGCCCCCGCAGCCCACAACCACCCCCCAGACATACCAGGTATACTCAGACACGGTGAGTCTCTTTGAGCCCTCTTGTATGATTTCTGATTTGTCCTTGCATGATGTTGTCATGTTAAATGATGCTTTTTCCTGTAATATGTTACATTAACAATGCAGCAGGACAACTACAACTATGGGCGACCTGCTGTTGTGACCACCTATGACAATAAACAGTACTACCAGACGAGCATAGCCCCAGCGCAGAGGACTCCAACAGAGAATTACTATCAGACTGGTGAGTCAGTTTACTGTATCACTGTATGTATGACACTGTTGTGTCACATTACACAGTTGACCAGAGAACATTCACTTTCAAGGATCCGTATCGGCCTCATACAGTATATTATTTCATAACATTCAGAAATACTATTTTAAGTTGAAAGTGTGCTCTCAGAGTCACATTGCTTGCTGGGGGATCATGACAGATTTCGGATTGTTTACACTGCTGCAGGGGTATGTGTTACATGTGGAATTTGTCTGGTGCTTCTTTTTTTGCCAGTCAAATGAGGATCCTGCCCACTTTGCCAAAAACTGACTCAGAAGTCTAAGAAGACAGAATGAGCACACCAGATCTTCTCTGATGCCTGTCTTTTGCGCCTCTTTTCCCATCACCTTTTTTATACCAGTAGGAGTGAAGAGTGCTTACAGTCCAGCCCCTTCCACTGTATACAGCCAGCTGCCTCCTCCCCAGAGGCAGGTAACAGCTCTGAAACCACTCACTCCATGCAGCTCGGTGTCCACCAGCTACAACATCTACCCAGTGTCCACTAGTGTCCAGCAGCCTCCGACTGCCATTTCATCCTACACTCTTGGCTCCTCATTCAGCTCCACAGCTTCAGCAACCTCCTACTCTGGTAAGATGAGAGATGAAATTGCCCCCAAGATGCTCACCATATAAAGAGAAACAAATGTAGGGATTAGCGCAAATGTACTTTATATGTATACAAAGAGAAATGTACTTATAAAGTTTCTATAACACATTTTGGTCCCCTGGGGGCGTATAATTGTTTACTGAACGTATTCTTTATTCTGGCAACAGAAAGCATAAAATGCACACTAAGGTTTGATCCCTGCGCGCAGATAAGCAGCTTTTGAGTGAGATAAGAAATGTCGTATGACCATCAAAGATAGCATGACTCAGTAATTTGTATTACAGCTGAAAGAGAAAGGAACTGATCATGATTTTACAAAGTCTGTATACAGTGAATAAAATGTGTGCAAAATGATGCATCTGTTGAGTCTTGCAGTGTTTCAAATTAACTTAAAACAATACAAGGTGTCTAACTCTTCTGCAGTGAAACAGTAAAGTGCAAGGTTGAGTCTTGAATGTGAAGCATCTACTTTTTGTCAAGGATGTGATTTGGATGCAAATACGATGACCAAACTACTTCTGTGTGTCTCTGATGTTGAACTAAATGGGCCAGGACCTGTGTATACCAACATTTTCATCCTGCTCCTGAAGCTAAATTTTTGACACCTGCCAAAGGCAAAATTGCAATTTATATTTTGCCTGGTTGAGCTCCTGGTGGAAATTCAAGAGCATCTTTTGTGATGCTTTTTAATGTTTGACCCATATTCTGTTTTTTTTCCCCTAAAGTAATACCCTGCTCTCACTCTCTTCCTCTCTCCACTCTCTTCTCATCCTCAGGCATTAGCTACTCCAGTTACGATTCAAGTGGCTACACCTCCACATCTACCCCCTCCTATTACCAACCGGCCCAGCAGACCCTCTCCCAGCCCCAGCCTCCACCACATCAACCCCAGCAGCCCCAACCCCCCATCCAGCCGCCCCCCAAACAGCTGACAAGCTCGTCCTGGAGCAACTCAGGCAGCAATATGGTGACAGCTCCGGCTGGAAACACTTACAAAAAGCCCACGTTTCACCAGAACAAGCTGCAGAAGCCCAAAGGGCCTCCGAAGCAGCCCCAGCTCCATTACTGTGACATTTGCAAGATCAGCTGTGCAGGCCCTCAGGTAAGAGTTTTTAGCGTAATGGCTTTGTTACATAAAGAGCTCTCAACAGAAAGGCTTCTTGGTATGGTACATTACAGAGCAACAGAGCAAAGAAGCGAATAAAAGCAAATGTTATGAAGCTTCTCTAAAAACACAGCATTTTGTGTATGATTATGTAGACGAAGGCATATATTGTAGCTTCATTCAATTCAGGGATGTGTTAAATTGTCTTTTTTTTTTTTACTGAATCAGACGTACCGGGAGCACCTAGAGGGCCAGAAGCATAAGAAAAAGGAGGCAGCCCTAAAATCTGGAGGTCAGACCGGGGCCTGCAATGGGCCCCGAGGGGTCCAGACTCAATTACGCTGCGAGTTATGCGACGTCTCCTGCACTGGGGTGGATGCCTATGCCGCCCATATTCGTGGGGCCAAACACCAGAAGGTTAGCAGAGCTTTGATACTTTTGTCTTTATGTCTGTGCTTGTTTGTTGTTCTTTCATATCAGAAAGTGCTGACATAACATGCTGTCATTATTGGACATGACTCTGGTGCATTCATGTGATGTTCCAGCTGAGCTGCCAAGTCTTGGAACTCCTCACCCCCACACACCCGAGGGATTTGGGATAGGATTAAGTGTCAGTGGCCTTAAATGGTTGTTTCTCTCTCTGTTTTCTTTTTCTGTTTATCGACCTTGCAAAGGTGGTGAAACTTCACACCAAGCTGGGCAAACCAATTCCTTCAACTGAGCCGGTGTTGGTGAATTCTGCTCCAGTTATCACAATCACAACGGCGGGGAAACCGCCAGCTTCTACAGCCACTCCTACCGCCACCCCCGCCACGGTCACAACCACTTCAACGCCCACTGTTTCACCCAAACAGGTGGCTGTAAACGCCACGGTTAAACCCATAACCCCAGTCAAGAAACCAGCTCCATCCAAAATAACTGTCATTTGTAAGTTTGTGTACTTAAAGCCATCAAATTTTTAGTTTTAATCTGATGTTGAAGTTTTCCTTCCTATCACCCATGCCCCTCCCTTTGGAATGTCCTTCAAGTAGTACTTTTAAACTTTGAATTCTTAACCAACATGGAACATTAACTTTTCTTCCCCCAAATTGATGTGAGCATTTGAAATAGAACTTAAGAGGTTTTTTTTTTTGGTATTAGAATTCCTACGAGCTTTAAACAGTTACGTCTTTCCTCTTTTACAGCTAATAAGTCAGCCAGTACCCCAACAGCAGTGACAACAGCACCACCGGTGGTTGTCACAGTGAAGGTGGAGGAGCCTGTGCAACGAGCATTAGTTCCAAAGATGGAGTCTCAGAGTGAGGATGAGGATGGTGACAGAGCCGGGGGCCAGGGAGACATTCAGCCAGTCGGACACGACTATGTAGAGGAGGTAAGCAGGGAATGAGAGGAAGAATGATTTTCATATTTTATGCATACGGTTGCCTTGTGCAGACTTTGTGCAGCAATCTCTATTGTACACAAGACTCATGAGCAATCAGAGTACAGTATTACAGTTGAGCAGATGTTGGTGTAGATTCTAAAAATAGAAATTTCCTCTGCCTACAGTTCAGGGGCCTCAAATATCAACCGTGCGTACGCACAGATGTGTGCGTAACGAGTGCGTACGAATGTTGCCACGCAAAGTATCGAATTTATCAACTTGTACTTGTTCTTAGGAACGTGCGTGAATTTAAGCACAACTCAGACCATGCATACACACAAAAGCTAGTGGTAGAAGAGTGAAACTACAAATACAACCCTTTGAAAGTCACAGTGTTCAGTAGTAGCAAGCAGGTGGAAGCGGGTCAAATTAATTCATAAATGTGGGACTGGTGGGTTGAGAAAAAATGCTAGTTATTGTTGTCATTCCCAGGAAGATATAGTGTTGATTGTTGCTGGGAGATAATTATCCCATGGCCATGCTTTATGTCATTTTAATCAAATGTCACCAGAGGGGCACAAATTACAATTTGGGCTCAAGGGTGAATTTTGGAGCATTTGTAACATAAGTTACGCCGCTGATTGTGACAACATTTTAGACCATATTATAGACAGATGTCGAAAAAAGATAAAATCGTGAAGTGATGCTATTTTTCTACTCTTAGTACGTTTAGTACAACTCTAAAGTCTTTACTACGTGGACAGACATGGATTTTACATGTAAGTGGGTTTTACGGAAGCAAAAACCATGAAGCAGTAATTCTTGTTGCGTATTTATAATTCATGTTTTTTTAAATATCAGTATTCCCTTCAGAACCATGAATGTAGCCTTAGTCAAAGTTCTGCTGCTCTTCACTGGAATAGTAACTAATATTCTATATATAACAGTTTTTTTTTAAATGTGTTGTTTATTGTGTACTCATTTATGTTTCTCTCAGGTTCGGAACGATGATGGTAAAGTGATTCGGTTCCACTGTAAATTGTGCGAGTGCAGCTTCAATGACCCCAATGCTAAAGACATGCACCTGAAGGGAAGAAGACACAGACTGCAGTACAAGGTAGGAAAGTGAGAGCATCACTGAGCTGAATCCTGCCTGACTGGTTGTCGGACACCTTTCTGTGTTGCTTTTCAACAGCCGTAGACATTCTGCTGTTTTGGTATTCTGGACTACAGGGACACGTTTCTGTACAAGTCAGCATTTTCAGATTCAGTTTTCTAACATGTCCTTACCCACACAGTAACACTAAAACAGTAGGAAAATAGTCCAATTTCTTCTCTCTCTTTGTGCTTGGAAGCAAGGAATCAACAATTTTCCCATTATTTGTCAAGAAGTGGCATAGAATAGATGGACTATGATGATTTTCAAAGAACCTCATATGTTGCTCAGTGTCAACAGCTTTTCTTGCCCCAATTCTTAAAACTAATACTGCTTTTTCGAGGCAAGCATATCACCCAGATGTCCTCAGTTTCATATGTTGCACTTTTTTTCTGATAAATATTAAACAGTGATTTGTACACATTGCTGTCGACATGTCAAAGCGTGTCATTTGTGATGTTTATATTGATGCAGATAATGAGCAGTCACAAAGAGATGGCAGGCATTGCAAAATTGTGTTTAACTTTCAGTTGGCATTCTCCATTGTTTAAACCTAGTCAGGTTAATGGGTAAAAATATCAGGACCCAAAAAATTAAAAATGCAGAAAATTAAAAATTCCATGAGAAAGTGTGGGATCATGTGTTTACCGACTCTCTAGCTCCATTCCCATGACATTACTTTTATTGTCCTGTCCTTGCACTGTAGAAGAAAGTGAACCCAGAGCTCCCCGTGGAGATAAAGCCAAGTAATCGAGCCAGGAAGCTGCAGGAGAGCAAGCTGAAGAAACAGAAGCAAAAGGCGGTGCTGAAGAGACAGAGGGATGACGAGCAGCGCTGGCACATGGAGATGAGGTCAGATATGTGTTGCAATATTAAGACCTCCAAATTTCCAGACTTGATCACCTGCGTTCCTGGAAAGTCTTGGACCAGTCATGTAAACTTGACATCTGATGCTCAGTGTTAATGTTGGCTTTCAGTTGAGTGAGCACAGGCAAGAACATTTCAGAAATACTTTTGATGTGTATTTTAAAAAACATTTTTGTCATTTTACTGCACAGCAGCAGTGAAACACTTGTTTTTTACATTAGTGCATCACGACTAGAGAAAAAGGGCTGTAGTATTTTGCTTAAAAGAACAGTTAGAATGCACAGAGTTCAAGGTCACTCCCAGGCTGATTGTGCCTGGAAGAAATTTCCGTTCAGAGTAATGAATTGGACAAAGAAGAGAAACCAGTGCTTTGTTCAATTGGCAACATAAAGGGGCTTTAACATTGTTCTTTCACATATATGAGCCATATTTTAATGAGACAAAACTGGTTGGAAATCACCAAAGTTTCAGGTAAAGCCTGTGAAGCCCAGCAGCTTCACAGACCTGAGACAATGGATCCTATACAGTCATAAGGGCTCAGATTGCAAACTTGGAGGTTTGGCATTCAGATTCCGTGGAAAAAACGTGTTCCCAATATGAGCTGTGAACATTTAATTAGGTGTGACGGTTGAGTCATAAAAACAGATTAACGTTTTAAAAGTCCACTACCTTTCTCGCACACATTCTTATTTTACCAGACTTGTGCCTAAAGCAGTTACGGGAGGAGGTTGATCATGATGCTTTTTTTTTTTTTTCCCCAATCTGAATAAATAACTGTCTCCGCTCTACTGACACATCCATCCCTGTCTCCTGCAGGCGGTATGAGGAGGACATGTACTGGCGTAGAATGGAGGAGGAGCAGATGTACTGGGGTGAGCAGAGACGCAGGATGGCTCCTCCACCGTTGATGAGCCGTCCGGGTATGCCTGTACCCCCTCTTTTGGTGAGTTGCAGTTGCTGCAGTACTGAAAATGGGTCAAATCAAGAACCTTTCATTTCATTGCTAGTGATTTCAGTGGTCTTTTTTAATATGTTAATTATTCATCTTCTCCCGAAAGACGTGTGTGCGTCGGCCCGACTCGCCCGACGACCGCCACATCATGGCTAAACACTCCACCATTTACCCAGTGGAGGAGGAGTTGCAAGCTGTTCAGAGGATTGTCTCCCACTCAGAGAGAGCCTTAAAACTGGTGTCAGACTCCCTGCTTGAGAAGGAGGCACCATCTATTTCAACTGACGCAACAGAGAGTGGAAACGAGAAAGGGTAAAAGATTCTGGTAGATCTTTTTTTTTTTTTTTGCAGCCATTGAGAAAGAGAAATTAAGCTTATTGAAGCCAAATAGAGGCACAAATGGATAAAATGTTTCGTATGATTGTGCCTCCATCCATTCTGCAAATGAGAGTGCTTTAGCTGGGTAATTTGGGTTGATTACATTTCAGGTCCATCAGACAAAGTAGAGATCAGCATAGAGTCTTTTGAGCCTTTGAGTCTGTGTGTGAATCCTGCCCCTCTCCTCTCTTGACAGCACTGAGAACTCTGCACGACTGCTAAAAGGAGTGATGCGGGTTGGCATCCTAGCCAAAGGCCTGCTCCTTCGCGGTGACAGAAATGTTGAACTTATCCTGCTGACTGCTAAGAAACCCACCATCTCCTTGCTAAAGAGCATCGTGAAGCAGCTGCCCAAGGAACTGGAGGTAAGTAAACCTGAATACTTAATTTTAGGTAATGATTTGGACTTCCGATGCCGTGCAGAAGGTTGTGGGAGAAAAGAATTATGATAATTTAGGAATTTTTAACACTCTTATGGTAATATGGTAATTTTCTGACATTCATCTATTCACCCATAAAGAAAAACAAACACTGTTTTGACAAAACATGACAGGAAAACAACCTCCTTTGCAGGTTTTCCCTTCTATTCTTCTGAATATTATGTTGTCAGTTGCAGCAAATCGTTATAACGAAAATATATTTGTCAAGTGTCTCTAACCTGTGACTTGGATCAGAGGAGCTGGATTCTGAGGGACGTAAAGTTATGCAACAAATGAAGGGTTTCACGTCAGGTCCTTTTGGTGTAGTGCAGAGGAATGACTAAAACATTTGTTTGTTCTGATGTAATGACTCCCACATTTTTAGATACAAGATTGAATAAATTAGGCAATTCCTCTGCAGAGGCTCCCTCCATGGGTATTCTCTTTTCCCAAAGCAGTTCATTTTATTATCATCAGTGAAACATGTACAGCTGTCCTCCATGGCCAGAAACAAAATACATTTAAATGATTCTAATGATAATCACCTAAGCTGTTAAACAGAAAATTGGCAGAGGTACAGATGCTCTGGTGATATAAAGAGTGCATATTTGCAGATATTGATACCCTTATCACTTTCTAAAGGTAATGTATATCACTCCATTTTGGTCTGTCTTCTATTCATTGTTGCTGTTTATCCTGTTAACATAACATCTTAAGAATATTCATCTGAATGACTGAACTGCCTGCAGGCTAAAGAGAAAAACCCATGTGCATATTTAATTGAATGGCAACTCTATTTAAGGCCCACGAGACAGAGGGTTGGTACCAAACACAGCCAGCATGACAACGCCACTCTTCCTCCCTGCTGCAATCGCTGTAATAAGTGTTTCATTAAAGGTGCTTTTCACTGATCTTTAGATTCACTGCCTGGTTATGACACCTGAATCCTACAGAGAGAGAGATGGGGCTTTCCTTCCCTAAATATCATGATTGCAAAGATATTGTTAAGCATTTGTGTTCATGTATCTGATCCCCATTTAAAAAGAGATCTCAATAGCCTGAATAAATATAAATCAAAGGGCAAAAAAAAAATAAAAAATCACAGAATTGCCCAGTAACTTTGCCAAGTAAGGCCATTATCTGCCCCGACACCCCTCCTCCTCTGTAGTGAGTAATTCCAAGTGTCCTTTTAACCGGCAGACATTTTCTGAAGATCAGTATGAGGTGCAGGCTCACCCCGAGGAGGCGAACATCGTGATATTATCAAGCAAGGAGCCCAAAATGCAGGTGACCATTTCTCTCACCTCGCCACTGATGAGGGAGGACCCTGCTGCTGAGATGGACAAGCAGGCAGGAGGAAAAGCGGCTGAGAAAGGTTAGAGAAGCCAAAGCTTTCAGTACCAGAGAACCAAATGTTAGTGTTGTGTGTAATACCCCCCCACTGCTCCGCCCCTCTGCCTGTAAACAGCCTGAATTTTAGGCTCTTAAATTTCAGAATGAGAGGTGGGACTTTAACAAAGTCCACTGTCAAGTTTTGTTTTGTTCTTTAACTCCTAAAATAAGAATTAACGCTCACCTTCATTTGTCCCACTGTTTTCACCCCTCCCCCCGCATTTTTTGCAGTTACGCTAGTCCCTGATTTCTTTCTTTATTTATTTTCCACAACATGGGAATCAAAAGCCGGGCTCTCCGACCTTTCTGTGCCACTAGGGTGTGTGTTTATCTTATGAACACATGCTCAGATAAAACCTATGGAACTTAGAAGAGAAACAGTCTGAAATGATGATTTCTGTTTAGGGATGCACCGATCAATAGGCTGTTGACCGGAATCGACTGGTTTCTAGCTTGATCAGCCATGACCGGCCAATCAGTCCCATTTATATCTGATTCTGTGTGAATGAAATTCACTAACAATAGTCGCATGATAGTTCATGTAATGTGCACAGGAACTACCATGACAGCCACACACACACTCTTTCATTTGCTTGGGAGTTCTGCGCTGTGGAACCTATAACTGCTGTTATAAGCTGTGGCGGAACAACCTTGAAAACGTTCAGCGCAAGATAGACACTTAAAACTGGTGATGCATGATTAGTCTATTTTTAGCCAGTACTACAACTCACAAATGTCTGCCTGTTATGGCAGATACCGAGAAGATAACCGATATTCTTTTGAACTTTTTATCAGTTCTTTTATGGTTCTTTTAAATAGAGAGAAAAAAAAAGAAAGAAATTTATAACAATATTTCCTCATTTTCTTAGATGTCTTTTCTAAGATTAAAATTCTCAAGCAGCAGTTGCGTTAGCAATGTTGTGAATCACCATTTCAGATGATAATGTAACTGAAATGTAAAGTATTTACAACATCGGTTTTACAATGTTTTTTCTGTAACTCGGTGCACTCAGAGATATATTTTGAAATGCCCTTTAATCAGATGCATTCTCAATACAATAGAAAACATTTTCCATACACAATTGATATTGTTTTTATCTACCGTAGATCTGCTTTACCTATTCTGCACCTAAGAAATTTTTAGAACTTTTAGTTAAATAAAGTGAGATGTACTTTGAGATTTGCTTGAATGAGTTAACAAAGGTTCCTAAACCTTTTCCAGAAAAAAAAATGTGAAAAGGAAAGTTGTTTGTGTATGCTGCCAATTAGAGTTCTTAAAAAGAAAAAAAAAATTGGAACTGGCACATTAGACTTAAAAAAACCCATCAGAATCAAATCAGTAAATCGGTGCATCTCTAGTACTGTTCAGATAATGCCCAGGGATGAAAACGCATGACAGAGTAATTTTGTTCAACCAATATAATAGGCTTGTTTTGACCTTCTGTTGCATTTTGGTGATGATAATAGGAGGGGATTTTGAGGTCCAGTGACTTCCCATTCCCTCTTTTGCCATCCGTGCATCATAATATAGATTTGTCAATGATAAGGTGTTGGAGTGTCATTTTATCGGCACACAATAATCTGTGATGAAATTATGCTAGATGACATGATCACCCCCACTCCATTCAAACAGGTAGTTTTTGAAGATCATTGTGTTGCAAACACTCCTCCACTTGCTTCAGTAACTTGTCAGCATTTTGATGTGTTTATTCTCATGGAAAACATGACAGAAATGTTTTCTCTGGCTGCTGACTTTTATTTTTTAACTTTTGTGTGTGGGTTTGTTGATCAGTTCCCCTGAATTCTGTATCAGCAGACCTAGACAAGCCAATTGCTAATCTGAAGACAACATCTGTACACATACCACTAAGAATGGCAAAATGAATGACAGTAGGCTGCCCATGTCTTTAAAGCTTTTCAGTGTAGGAAATTCCTCTTCTTGAACAGAGGCCTAGCTGCTGCCAAATTAGACCTCGCAACATTTAATATGAATATGAGTCATTTGTTCTAAGTGGTATGGTAGTGTAGAATTCAAGTGGCTTTGTTTCTGTTATGTATTTCCCCTGTAAAAGTGACTATGTTCTTTTTTTGCTACAGTTCCAGTGAACACTTAAGTGTGGAAAGCCCCAAAGCTAATCATGTGAAATATTATGTCATTGCTGTCATCGGCAACCACGATTAAAGGTGGACTCACAGAAGCTGGAGGATAGTTGTTGATAGTTGAACTCAACAGCCGCCCCCTCCCCACCCGTCCCCCCAGCTGGCCTTGGTGACCAAAATAGCAATATTGCAAAATGTCCAGTGTTTCCAATACATTATCTCTTGCGCCTTCAACCGTGACCTATAAGCAATAATACTGGGAGGAAAATTTGTTAATTGTGCATTGTAAAAGAACATATGACGAATTTCTGACATTGTTTCTGGTTGCTACAGTCCTAACAAAGATGATGTTATAAGACATTAGAAATGTATAACAAAACAGGAAGAAAATGATGGATCTCCCTGAAATTAAAGCAATATAGAAAACAAAGTCAAAATGCTCAGTACCCGCAGTACAATCTGGTGTGCAAATGAATAATTAGCAGTTTATATTTAGTAGCAGTAAAATTAAAGTATAAAAAGTATGGCACATGTGCATATTGCAGTTCAAGTTTGAGTAAAGGAGTTCTCGTGATGCTGCTGCTGTGTTCAAAATCCAACTTGGACAGCTGCATACAGTTTTGAGTGCTCAATTTACTCTGTTATTACTGAGCCTGAGATGTGTCCATGCTGCGCAGAGCAGCCTGTTAGCTCTGCGGCAGCATCAGGAGTGCTTTAGTTCAGCCATGTCTCTATCAGAATCAGAATAACAATGTTAATTTGTGTGTTGCTTTGAATCTCACTTTGAGCAGATAAGTACAGTTCTCCAGACATCTCCATGATCAACTGGCGATCTCTTAATGTTCTTGTTACTCCTCCCGTCTAGACTTCCCTTAGAATAACCATTGATTTTACAACAGCAGCGTCAGTCTTCCGGCTTACAAATGGCTGTGGAACTCCTGACTGTGCAGTGGGTTCAGGAGTTCCTCTTGGTCCTCCAGCAGTATATTGTCAAATGGCAGGAATAGTATAATATGGCTTAGTCCATTCCAGTGACCCCTTTTCAGAGAAATGGCTGTGAAGGAAGACTGAAGTTTTTGTCCATAGAAAAAGAAAATAGTTAGCCAACCATAAGACTATATAAACTCAACAAAACATGCATTCCATTAACATCACTGAGTCCACCTTTAATGTTGTTAGAGAAATCTGTCGTTTTTCATTTGACCAATCTTGTAAATTTGTGCTCAAATCTGTGTCCACACACTATTCAGTATTTTCTAAATGTCTAAATTCAACACAGATAAAGGCATTTGTTTTTTTTTAAACAAACTGTTATCTGCTATTATGGATATTACAAATTAAGTTCTTCTTTGATTTTGTCACACTGAATTTAATGTATTTGATTTCACTAAATTTGCATTTTGATGTTGTTGCTTTTATAATTATGGAGGCCTGAAGGGAAATACGCATGCTTGCCCATGTGCCTGCCTGAGAAGTTTCCCTTTAAACATGATAGACCTTTACATGTCAAAGCAGGGAAAACACATGTGAGTTCATCATAATCTGTGTGTGTGTGTGTGTGTGTGTGTGTGTGTGTGTGTGTGTGTACACACACACACACTTATTTCCTATATTCCAGGTGTAGTTCACCTTTACAGCTTTCACTTAAATCAAACTGAGCCATTGATAATGTATTCAGTTGAAGTGCTTTCCCTGCTATGACAAGTTAAAATGTCTGCTGTTTAAAAGGTCTATTTCAGAGGATTCAGGGAAACCATAACTAGCTATTCAAAGTAGAATAGACTGAAAACATTTAAAGAATAGAATGTCTCTATTTCAAATTCAGTGAGATTAAATGCATGTATCAGTTGCCAAATGCTGCAAAGTATGTTATTTTGTGATCTATCATTTCTGTGACAGTCAAGTCGTCATGCTTAGCAGATGATCAAATGCAAGGGAGGGATTCCAAAACACTCAGTTTGAGTTTAGTAAATAAAAGTAGTGGGGAAAAAAGCTCAAAGATGAGGATTTTCTTACTGTGAACTGCAATATTTCTACAAGATGTTGAATGATAAGACTTTTTGATAATGAGAAGTAATTGTGATAAGTATTGAGGAAACAATGTCTCAAATGAGTTTAATGACATATGAGAAATCTGTTGTCAACGCACCTTTCTCACAGTTGACATTTTGGCTGGTAAATGTAGGAACAGCGGTGGTGTAAGTGATGACATTAGTGCAGAAGAGAGCCACTTGGCATCGATAAACTGAAAAACAGCATTGATAATGTTATTAGTTACACCGCTATTTCACAAGCAAAAATGTCTTTCTGGAGGAAGGTGCCCTATGGCTGCTCATTTTAAATGTGAATGAGTCACATTTTAATGTAAGATTAAGTATAACCCCCCACCCCCATCTTCTCTCTGAATGCCTTGGATTTCCCTCTTTGTTGCATGTGGCTTCTCCCCTCCACTCCAAAGAACCCATTGGTGCTGCAGTATTTTACTACTTTTATTTCTCCCACACACAATATACAGTTGTGTTCAAAATAGTAGCAGTCCAACATGACTAACCAGATCAATCACTGTTTTTAGTAGAAATTATATTACCACATGGCAAATTATTTACCGGTAGATGTAGTAGAGTCTTGGAAAAAAAACAGAGACCCAACATTCATGATATGCATGCTCCTGAGTCTGTGTAATTGAATAATTCATTGAAAGGGGCGTGTTCAAAATTATAGCAGTGTGGAGTTCAATTAGTGAGGTCATTCATCTGTGAAAAAAACAGGTGTCAATCAGGTGGCCCTTAAGCCCTGAGCAAATACTCAGCCGATGATCAGCTCCATGGTGATTAAAGACAGTCTGAAGTTACATGTGACATTTAGAAGACGCCTGTGTGGAGCTAGTTTATCGGCAAGAAG
>CAAKHG010016322.1:0-12723 GCA_901007715.1 Dactylopterus volitans | reverse complement strand
CAGTGTGTGTGTGTGTGTGTGTGTGTGTGTGTGTGTGTGTGTGTGTGTGTGTGTGTGTGTGTGTGTGTGTGTGTGTGTGTGTGTCTGTCCATTCCGATTTTAAAATAGTTTGTACAAAAATTAAAATATAAAATTTCTACTCAACAATCAATTTGACTGCAGGTCTCATCTCTGTTGAGTTGTAATTCACAATCATTTAACTGTAACTTACGGACATCATCACTGTATTCTCAGGTTTCAATCTAGAAATGAGTTTGATCCAAATTAATACGGACACCTACACTCATTTGCCGATTTATTAGGTACATCTGGACAAAATCAATCATAGTTGTTTTTGTTCAGCTCTTATCGATCCTGTTTGAGGTGCTGTTTTACACCAATGGTCATTTTTAAGGGGATGTCATTTGTTACGTTGATGAACAGTTCTGGGGTCATGCTGAGCGGTGCTGCTACTATTTTGTCAAGCCTAATTCATATCAACAGCATGGCGATGATGATTCAACAAGAGGCGGCCCAGCCAATCAGAAGCAACGCGGGTTTCAGGACGCTCTGACACATTGATGGTATAGGAGCAAACCGCCAGCCCTGAAAATCACGCCATGAACTCCTCAGCCACGGGCAACATGCCAGATCCTTAGATACAGTACATGACGTTTTACATCGTG
The DNA here is from genome assembly GCA_901007715.1 of Dactylopterus volitans. Taxonomy (NCBI): domain Eukaryota; kingdom Metazoa; phylum Chordata; class Actinopteri; order Syngnathiformes; family Dactylopteridae; genus Dactylopterus; species Dactylopterus volitans. Next base: position 12,058 of record CAAKHG010016322.1, on the reverse strand, counting down.
TGACACTGACATGGAAGCTGCAAAATTAGTCACAGCTTGACAGAGCCTGGAGGAGACACAGCAGAGGAGCACAAGCTCGGAAGAGCCACTTGCCATCTTTTTCGTTTTCTCATTATTAGGCCTATCGGTACTGAACAATCTCATATCATGTTATATATTGATTTCTATTTTTTTTTTAAAAGTTATTTAATTTTACTAACCTGACACGTATAGATATTGTTTTAATGAGAGTCTTATACGACTGTAGCAGAACCCCCATACGAGCCGAATATCATGTCCACTTGGTGCCACACAAGTATGAGCACCTCTGCTTTAAAGCACCCGTAATGAATGCAGGTTTAGTATCCAGGCAACAACCAACCACTGACCTCTCGAAGCCCTTTTTATTGAATTACATCCTCTGACCTGTACACATTTCTGAGAAGACCCTGCACACACACACTAGGATTCATCGTCATTTTTTAGCCTTCGCCCGTGGATAATGAATTCATAATTTGTAGCAAGCTCGCAGCACCTTCTGATCAACTGCAACAGTTGGCACCGAGTCAGCTTAGAACTCAACAAATCATTAAAGACATTCTGACATTAACTGATAGGATTTATTGCATTCCACGAAGACTGGATTTCCTTATTGCCCTTCCGTGCCAGGTTACTCGGCATTTCGGCGGCAATGTAAATACGCAAGAATCATCCGTAATGTTTTCAATCATCCACCAGATGGCAGAAGTGAGCCAATTTAGGACACTTCCAGCAGATGGTTCATAAAGGTCACAATGCTGCTATTCCTGTTAATTGCAAAAAAAAAAAAAAAAAAGGTTGCGAAATGGGAATGCGGTTGAATAATGTAAAAAAAAAAAAAAATAATGGCAATTTGTTTTTCCAGCTTTTTCCCCCATATGTACTTGCTCCAAACTGCTTGGTGGGTTTACCATGTTTGATTTACCATCATGTTTTTGACTTTATTTATACACAGTATATATATATGATACATAATTCATGTGATACTTAGGATACATAATAGATATGATACTTGTGCATGTGTGTATAGACTTATGTACACACGGACATGTATATATAATGTATATACTCATTCATATTTAGTCAATAAGACCCAATTCTGGTAGTGTAGTTGGAAGCAAATATATGGAACTATCTAATGGGTTTATGATTGCTTTGGGTTGCTACTATAAATGATCACACACTATTATGGTGGGGGATGGACACTTCCTCCTTTAAGTCATTATGGAGCTGGGGACAGATTTCCTCCCTGCTCTGGCAACCCTGAACACTGTGAATTTTAAGGTAATCTTACACTCAAATTTAGAGATCCATCAGTCCATAATAAAAGAAATTACGACCATAAAATTGAATATGGAAGCTCCATTATACATGATATGACCGTAAAATGGTGCGTCATGCACTCGATTGATGTGCAATCAGAGAATGATCAGGCGATAGTGAGGAGGACGGGTACGCAAGGAGAAGCGAACCGCTAATGACATTTGCTGAAAATTGAATGATACCAGAAATCTGTTTGGTGACGCTCAGGCGCAGTCCGAAAATCACAATTTGCTGTTTCCGCTGTAAATTTCCTTAAAATATTTTGAGAAGACTTCAGTTTACATTTTTGCATTGATGGCCGTTTCAGTTCATTGGTAGGGTCCCCAGTAAATTCATCTTACGCAGTATATAAAATGCATATGTAGGAAAATAATTCCAAAATGCCACTTTTGCTGTTAAAATGAACAGACCTCACTGGGTACATCCAGCCCCCCATCTTCTGCTGAAACTTCTCTTTGAAAGACGCGTAAAATAATTTCCTTCGTCCAAAATCCATGGGATGTCGTGTTGGAAGAGCCTCATAGATTATATTTAGGTGCAATAATTTACCTACGGAAGCCTTTTGTGGAATTGTAGACAGCAGTATAACTCTTTGGTGGAAATTCCAAGATGATGTCAATGATGATCAATGAAAACGTGCCAGATCTACTTACACTGTAAACGATGCCGTTCACTACTTCCGCTCTGTAAATTCCGCTTGACTCCAGGTAATCTTGTTGTGCGTCAGCGCTCTGACTCTGCTGTTTGGGGATTAAAGTCATGGCGGTGACTGCACACATACAAAAATAGCATTTATTTTTTTTTTTAGTGACATCAAAATCATCTGTGCCTCTACAGCGGAGTTAAAATTATTTATAAAACTTTATTTTCTTCTTTTCAACTCAACAGTCGTTTCTCTCGAGGAAAAACAAACAAACAAACAAACAAAAAAAAACAAACCCAACAACCTCCAAGTGATGAACCCAAACCACAAACATATCACATACACATGGAACGACACACTGCGCCATCTATGTAATCGAAAAACTACAGTCTACAGTGGAACAAAGCCTAAAATGATGAAAATACTGTAAATGAAGGGTATGCATCACAAGACCGTCCATGTAGCCAGAGATTTCAAAAACAAGAAAGAAATACAAAAAAAAAAAGGAAAAAAAAAAGAAAGAAGAGAAGACGACAGAATATTTTAAATACTGTAATGGCTGTTGGACAAACACAAAAGTACATAATAAAATCCTTCTCCAATTTACAGTTGCTCTGTGTCTTTTTCAACTGCTACTTTTGGTGACATGAAAAATTCTGCTCAAGAGTGATGATGTGCTTCCATGTAAACCCGCTGGGTCATGCAAAAGGGGCTTACATTCACTGGGGAGGAGGGAGGATGGGAGGGTGCCAGAGAAACAATAATAATAATAATAATAATAATAAAAAAAAAAAAATACAATTATGATAGAGAAAATGAAATTCATATATTCTGTATACATAGATCACGTTCTATTTGGCGTATGCATCGACTAAGCAAAGCAATTCATTCCTGAGGTGCAAGGCTGTATAGTAGCGACATGTTTTTCTATTCAGCTCTTTTGTGCAGATGAGGAGGGATTAGAGTAACGGTTTCCATATCGTCCACCGGACCGATGTTTTGTTTTTTTTTATTATCTTTTCTGCGTCGCACAAAGGACGCGCGACGCAAACAGATGACGGCACCTCCTCGAGTTCTAAATGTGGCCCGGCGGCTGCTGGGTCCGTGCAGGCATTTAAAGCCCCGCCGCCTATCTATGTATATGCCTTGTAACTTGAGCTGCTGGGGCAGTTCATGTCGTCACGCTGGAGACGGCGCTGATGCTGCGGCGTCGCGAGGCGGCGGCGGGGACGAGCAGGCGGACAGGTAGGAAATATTCGGGCTCATGAGCGGCGTGACAACAAAAGCATCTGGACTTTATCTGTGTCAGAGGTTTTAAGCACGGGGCAGCCAACAAGAGAGAGAGCCGGCTGTTGGGCAGCGAGGGAGCCTCTTCACTCGCGTTCACACGAGAACGAAACCCGATGACTGTACCTACAGGTGTGAGCGCGGTGCAGAGACAACGGCGGCGGCGACGACAACGACTGTCTCAGAACAATGCGAGGTAGCGTTGATGAGCCAAACAGAGGGACCTGAGAGGACAAGCAGGCAGCACTGGGTAAATGCTTGGATTTGCATTTCTGTTTACAAACAGAAGAAAAATAGCCCTGTGAGAGTGAGGGAGGTGCGTAAACCCGCCCCGCTAGGTTACAGCTGGTGAGCAAATCTGAACAAATGCATCATATACTCGCGCGCACGCGTCTGTGTGTGTGTGTGTGTGTGTGTGTGTGTGTGTGTGTGTGTGCGTGTGTGTGTGTCGATGTGTGTGCCGTGTCGGTTGCAGTGGGCATATGGCCGCTCCGCTTTTGGGTTAGTGTGTTTGGATCTGGAAAGCTGACTTAAACTTGTCTCGTAATCTGTTCGATTAAAAGTTTCAGTTTTTTTTTGTTTTGTTTTTTTTCGTTTTGTTTTTTTTTGTCAAAGGGCAAGCTCAATGTCACTATCAAAATGATGGCAATCCATTTACAAAGAAGGAAATATAACAAAATAAAAGCATTTGACTGTTAAATGACTTCATACAGTAGCATGTTTTCTCTTAAATCTGTTCAAAAAAAAAAATCAATGGAAATGCATGCACAACGTGAATGAACATTATTTTTTCTTTTCATTTTTCACAAGACTGTAACACTGTAGGTTTTGCATTATACCAACTCTGTTTCACAAACACTTATGGACACAAATAAAACTAAGAGAAGTCACGGACATGCATGCGCTCATGCTGAAAAGAAAAAAAAAAATCACAACCATTATTAACATTTCACATTATAGCTATCTGGAAAAAAAAAAAGACAAATGAATGGAATTAAACCAAAAAAAAAAAAAGTCAATGCGAGTGGGGCAGGGTGGGAGGCAGGGCTGAGTTGGTGTTGTCACGGGCTGAAAGGGTCATAGGTCAGGATTGCTGGCCGCCCCACTGGCTCTCTACGGGCCGCCGGAGGAGCTCTTCCACATGTCTCGCCACATCCATGGTGTCGTCCAGGTCAAAGTCTCCGTCGGCATCCAGCATAGAGTCGCTCCTGCCACATTCGGACGAGCCATAAAACGCACAAGCAGAGACACGACAAGACACTCATTGCACACACAAACGCACTCACGCTGCGGCAGCTTATACGGTCGTGTTCAAAATGGCTCTGTTGACTCACATGGGTGGGTAGATGCCGTAGGGGTGAGGGTGATTGACAGGTGCTGGAGAGGCACCATGATCCATATAGGTTGGATTCCCGCTTGCTGGATCCGCATTGGCTGTGGCAAACCTAGAGTGGAGCGGCAACAGGCACACGCACGCCAAACACACGCGCGCACACACACGCGCGCGCACACACAAAGATAATAGCATATGAGTCTATGTTCAGCAGTTGCCTAAGCAACTATGCACAACGTGTTTTCCAGGCCCTGCTGCATCATTATGTCCATTCTCGGCACTGAGGGGGAACCAACCTTGGAGACAGGCAGGGAGCAGGGCTGGCTAACTAACAAGCCTAACTCTAATGATGAGTGGAGGACAAGCTCGCTCAGGAACCCCGGCCATGCCTTAATTGGCCTCCTCCAACTGTAACAGCTAACTAATTGCTGATCTGAATTCAGGGTCCAATATTTCTTGATTAACTCTAAATGTGAACCCGGAGGAAGGGCTGCTGCGTGGACTGCAGCAGCGAATGGAATGAGACAGAGGGCGAGGAAGGAGGAAGGGGTTGAAAGGAGGCCAGCAAGTTTGGTACTTACTCAGGCACCACTTGTTTGATCTGCGGCTTCACGTAGCCGTCCACGGCTTTGGCTTTAAAACAAACGAGCGCAGGATGAGAGAATCGCACAACAACCAAGAGACATCTGCTCAGGAGAGAGGCAGAGCAGCTGTGATATTAAATGTTAAAAGCAACAGCGGCTTAACCAAGCAAAATGGTTGCTTACACAGTGGTGGGGTGTAATATTTGGAGAAGACATCGTCCTTCGGTCTGTCGGGGTAGAGGAACAGGAGGTGATTGAGATCACTGATGCGGTCAGCCAGGGAGCGAATGGAAAAGTCTTTGGTTGTGTAGGGCATGAGGTTCCAGACCATTCTCTCTCCTGGAGAGACACCACACATGCACACACACGCGCACACACACACACGCGCGCGCACATACACACACACTCTCATCAATAATAATTGTGTTCCCTGTTTTCCCCAGGGTATTTCAATTTGAATATGATTGATGATATTACACATGCTAGTCTCACAAAAAAAAAAAAAAAAAAAAAATTACCACCCCGATGTGAACTACTCAGGTTGCCGTTAACATCCATGTCTTTCCACAACAATACTGTATATGTAGCGAAGGCCTCGAATGAATAGTATTAAATGTAGTCGGCGTGGGGAAAAGTCATCGCTTCATCCTTCTAGGCGTTTGTCTAAAAAGTTGCCATAATCAGCGAATGACTTAAGCCCAAATGACGGCTTTGTGATGTAACGATGACTTTGACCTTCGACTGACAAACGCTGATCAGTTCATCCCAGAGCTGGAATTGACAATTGTGCCAAATTTGAAGACTTCCCCTGCCGAGATACTGCATACTGCACAAGGATGGGATGGATGTGCACCCAGATGAATAGACGGCGATATAAAAACGAGGCATAAGAACGCAAAAGGTTGAAAAGACAGTCAGGATCGGATCAGGTTTGGTGATGTCAGCTGGGCATGATGCAACATGTGTTAAAAAAAATATAGGTATGTAATGATGGTACCTTCGATTGTGGGCTAGGTCCTACTCAAAATTTGCTAATTTGTTAATTCTACCCAAAGACAAGCACTCTCAATAGCGTGCACACACTTTGCTCGAATTTACGTAGTCCTCAGATATGTTGTTACGCCAAGCGCTCGTAAATCGTACCTGCTTTGTTGGGATTTTCTGCCACCCAAGCAATTGTGATTCCTCCAATCTCAGAGTCACTGAAGCGCAGAAGAAATGTACCGTTGGGTTTGGACATGAGCATGTCCTGAGCCTGCTGCTTGTTCACAAAGCCCAGTATGGCCCTAAAAAAGAGAGGAAGGAGATTTGAAGAATGGGAAAAGCATAGTAAATCATCTTCTTTCTCCAACTCCTCTAACCTCCATTGCAGCCCTCATTTATGATAGTGAAAAGATCCAGATCCCCAGGTTGCCATGGAAAATCATAAAAGGGAACAACTTCCTTAGTTGTTCTGACTGACAATAAGGAGGCAAAATTTACTTTCACAGAAATTGCAGTCTGGCCATCAAATAGAAAAAGTCTTTTTTTTTTTCTTTTTTTTTTTTTTTTGTCTTAAAGCCCAAGTTGACAAAACCCTGGACAACATCCTCACCCATCATTCCAGTGTGGTTTAAGATGCTTTTTTGTGAGTTCCATCACACCGTCAAACCACTGCCAAAATGTGAAGTTCCTCCCTGGCAAGCTTTCCTATCAAGGAGAGGAAAAAAAAAAAAAATTAAAAGAAAACAGAAAAAAAGACCACTAGATAAAACCAGACACTGAAAATGCTTCCGTGCTCACAAATAAAAAGAACAATATTTTTTATCGGGCATCATCATGATTTAAGTAGATGTGTGTGTGTTTGTGTGTGTGTGTGTGTGTGTGTGTGTGTGAGTGTGATAAGGAGAATGTGTGCAGCCTATACGGCGAGTCTGTGAAGCTGACTGAAACTTGATGTTCCTTTAATCTAATGAAACTGATGGCGTGTGGCGAACGCGAGCGTGGTTTCTGCCATCGCCAGCTGCTTTGAGCCAGAAAATGAGGCCTCCAGCCTTTCACTGTGTGGACAAACAGGGCCATTAGGATGAAGACCAGGCTCCCAATGAGGTTTTCTCACTCAAGTAGACTACAAAATAAGGCTGTAGAAACACTGCAAATGGAGCAAGAAACATGTCTATGTCTGGATGACCACTGGCACAGCATGTGGCCTGAATGGCTATATCTGGCCTGCAGGCACTTTAAAAGCTTCACGTTACATGCTAGCAGGCGCTTATTGTGCTTATTATATAAGCTGTGTTCACGTTCTTAGAGGGGAGAGATTGTGCGGACCCTGTTAAACTGAGACCAGGTCATAGTCATGTTGCGGTAGTCGTCGGGGTTGTTGCTGGAGCTGCTGAAGGCTTTTTGAGCCAGGAAGACCAGGTTCTCCTCCGACAGCCCTCGGTTACTCTGCACCTCGGCCTTGTACTTCATGTTGATGGCGTCGCACAGCTGAGGCCAGAGCACCTTATCTGGTACGAGGAAAGGCACCCGTCCCTGCAGACACGAGCGAGACGGTGCAGGGTTTATGTGCGGTCCATCAAAGTCAGGCAGCACAATGCCTGCACAATGATGTCATTGATAAAAAGAGGAAACATTAACAAAAAACTGCATGCAGCGCCGTTTCCAGGGGGGACGACCGGTTGAATGGCAACACTTGTTTCCGCAAAACAATGAAGCACATTAAGTATTTCAAATGAAATGTACAGAACACATTATCCACATTATCAAGCATATTAATCAACTTCGCTTTCATAATTAAAAAAAGCCCATGGTATGCATTCATGTGTAAGTCAGCGGCTAATAATTAGATTTATCAGAGCATATTTAATACTAATAAACTTTATCTGTAAGGTAGATTTCACAAATGAAATGCAGCTCAAAGTAAAGAAGGTAAAGACATTCAATAAAATAAATTAGTGCTTCGTGATTGTTGTAGCACAGAAAGATCATTTAACAAAGAAAACAAGAGACAGAATGCCACAGTTATTGTAATATAAGATGGAAAATAAAATCCACTTTATAGTACTCACAACACAAATAAACTGAATTCATGGAACGCATTATATAACATGACATGGGAAATAAAACCAGTTGACTACAATAATGATAATAATAATAATAACAACAACAGTAGGCAGAAAAACTGAATGAATTCATCTCTAAATTACAATGCATTTTTTGAATTTCAACGTGTACACACAGTCACACAAACGTTTTCTCACCGGCTCTGCAAAAGCGTTGTCCCACAGCACGGTTGCCGTGGCATTATTGTCTTGGCTACCATGAACTATCACCACTACAGGAAGCGACAATGTCTGTTCAAAGAAAGAAGAGAGGGCAGCGGTATAAGAATGTACTGTTCTGCGCGGGGAAAAAAAAAAAAAAACATCTATACAATCTATATATTATTCATAACATTTCTATGGATTTACTCCAAAGACTTCAGAACAAAATCACGCAAGCACTGGTAAGTGGTTAGGCAGTGTTTATTGTCATTTAAGCTTTACTAATTCCCACTATTGTAAGAGTAAGAGCAGTATCTTTTAGTATTTTTTATTCAGGCCAATGCAGTCTTTTCCTGAGCCTCATCTGTCAGCACCCTCCTACCTTCACTTGAAAGACAAGCTCATTGCCTCCAACGCTAAACTGGGACTCGAACAGAATGGTGAACTTCTCCTCTGTGACGGACTCGGCTCCTCTCCTGTCCGATCGCTTGATCCTCTTCAATGACTACATGAGGGGTGACATGGAACAATGAGGAAAGTGCATATGCTCAACATGCTGCGGTGCACTACGCCTATTTATAGCACACACATGCATACTTCACCCTGAATCTGACTACAGGTCTGTCATGTAAATAATCCATGGAGGGCATTGGAGAATGACGGGAACAACACATGCAACTCAGAAAGAGACTCCACTGATGCTGCAGACTGATCCTACACGCCGTTGCACGGTTACATACAGTACATGATGTACTGTAATACCTGCAGACTACAGTCACCACACAAAGACGCTGGACGCTGCGGTGTAACTGTGGTATGGAAAATCAGATTTTGAAATCAAGTTTGATTGATATCCGAGTAGACATTACTGAAATGTTACTCAAGTGTACCACGCTACAAACTTTTGCAACTGAATTCAGAGTAATTAAGAGCATTAGGAAATAAAGTTTTTTTAAAATATATATATATATAAAGTGGCTTAGTTTGAGTCTCTACACATGGCAACATACAGCACATCATTGTAAATCAGAATCAGAAATACTTAATTAATCCCAGCGGAAATAATCTATTATACTATGTAACAACAACAATAATAATGATGATGTTATTATTGTAATTATTTTCATTTTAATACATTTAAGGGAATTCTATTTTGTTGTGTTTGTAACTGATATTCTGCTTTGTTAATTATCACTTGGCTTATGGAAAACCCCTTTGCTTGTAGTTTATAATCTTAACTCAGAGCAGAATTTCTATACTTCTTTAATGCAGTTTATCAAACTTTGAACTGTACAGCTTCAGTTTATGTGCAGGACTGTTGAAAATCTTGAATTGCTGTTGATCCACCACCAAACTGCAGCTTGGCTGCCTCTTTGCAGCACAGACATTGCTGTTATGATAAATATCACTTCCCGTTATAGCCTAATTATAGTTTCATACACAGTAAGCTAAATTAAACAGTACTGCACTGTTTTGTAGTGTGCTTGCATTATACACAAAAGAATCAAGGTATTTAAAACAGCTGACAGCTGTCCTTGAATAAAATTTAGTAAATAGCAAACCAGTCCATTTCAATACTTAAATACAAAAATTTCAATTAGACTATAATCTATTATGAATTTTGTCTATAGTGATTTATTTGACCCCGACAGATCCCTATAAGCCATTTTTGCCAGACTTCCATAATCGCAATGGACAAAAATGAATGACCGAATGCTGACTACGGATTTAATGAAGAGAGCGACTGTGGCTTGATGGTGTGAGCAGCACTCTGGCACAATATCGATACATGTAGTGTCACAAAAGGATGGGAAGATGGCAGCGAGGAAGAAACACGCTGGTCTCCGCTTGGACAGAATTTCACATTGTTTTCAGGGATTTACTGCAATGTGGACTGCGCGATAATTTTCCAGCAAACAAGCTACAACTGGCCGGCTCACTTAGCCCCCAAGAACCCACTCACCATGTTCCTGAAGTGAGCGCTGAGAGTGCCTGTAGTCTGGTGGTACTCCATTACACAGTTGTTGTTGAGAATTTCACCGCTGCTGTCACTGAAGCAAAGGAACAACCGGGGCGTGAGTCAATTAACATCACCGTCCACGTTTCCACGTGCTGACAAATGTATTTTTCTCAGTACAAATATTCAAAATTATGCTCACTGGGATGAACTGAAGTGAATGGAAAACAAGCAAGTTGTATGGATTGTGGTTATGTTCATTTTCTGCATATGTTTACATTTTTCTTTCCATCTTCTCTGGTGCCAAATGAGGACAAAAAAAAAAAAAATCAAGGGCTGCTACGACGGAGGATTAGGGCCACATTGAGATTTTTTTTTATTTATTTTACTTCGAAAAAAAAGTCATTTAGTAGCGAGAAAAAAGTCATCATTAATGAAAAAAGTCATTATTAACGAGAGAAAAAGTCATTAACGAGAAAAAGTCATTATTAATGAAAAAAGTCATTATTAACGAGATAAAGTCATTAACGAGAAAAAGTCATCATTAATGAAAAAAGTCATTATTAATGAGAGAAAAAGTCATTAACGAGAAAAAGTCATTATTAATGAAAAAAGTCATTATTAACGAGATAAAAAGTCATTAACGAGAAAAAAGTCATTATTAATTAGAAAAAAGGTCATTATTAACGAGAAAAAAAAGTAGTAATAAATTCTAATATGTTGATTTAGAGGACAAAAATGAGGCACGTGGAGCATTTTGTGGAATTGTATTTCAGTTTAGGTTTCACAAACACAGAGATACTTAATCTTTTGGCACATCAGCATCGCATCGTCATTAGTATCAGGACATCAAAAAGAATATGCAAGAAAATGCATCTTTTCCGGAGAAAGAACCAGACGTGTGTGGAGGAAATCGCCGCTTTTCTGGAGGAGGAAATGGTTGGAAGTGGTCGACTGCAAGGCTGCCGGTGGATGCACCAGCGAGCCATACAGAGGGGTTTTGTGGTTTCTCAAGAAACAATCCGACTGATAATTAAGATTTTGCATCCCGAGGGAGTCGAGCTCCGGCGAGCACGGCGTCATTCTCCTTTCAACCTCCTCTCGTTTTACACTGAGCAGCCATTTACTACGACTTTTTTTCTCATTAATAACGACTTGTTTCTCCTTAATAATGACTTTTTTCTCATTAATAATGACTTTTTTCTCCCGAATAATGACTCTTTTCTCGTTAATAATGACTTTTTTTCTCGAAGTAAAATTAAAAAAAAAAAAAAATCTCAATGTCCTCCGTCGTGGGCTGCAGATTGGATGTCACACAAAGTGCTAAAAGCTTAGCTGTGATCAATTTTCACCAGTCTGACCACGAGTCCTCCTGCTGATCTTCAGGCTGGGGAGGTTTCTATTAGTCAGAAGGAATGTTGAACAAGGCTGTGGAACAGGCTAAATGTGGATTCTGCATCCACACCAAAGATTCCTTTGAGGCATTGTTCAAGTTCCAGCCATGTCTCTGTGGTAAGGGCCTGAAACACACTAGGTCATAGTTCATCCCGGGACCAAGTAATTAAATCCTGCAGAAAACCTTTAGTATTCTTATCTTAATGAGTACATGGTGGCTCACTTCAGTGCTCCCACTAAAGGGAGAGGGGATTTAAAAAAAAAAAAAAA
>CAAKHG010016320.1:0-10450 GCA_901007715.1 Dactylopterus volitans | reverse complement strand
TCCTGTTAAAAGTTATGACAAAAGACCCTAGTAACACACATCCACCTGGGTGGGGGTGGGGATGGGTAACACACACACACACACACACACACACGCACGCACGCACACACGCACACGTGAACAAAAGTGTTTTACATCAGCATGTCTTGCAACCACACAACATGATCACAGTACAAGGTAGGGCCTTGTCAGTAAGACATTCAAAGACAGTGTGCGAAGGAGGTTGACATGTAGGTTTGTATGCACCAGTGAAGATTTTGTTTGCAAAATGTTGGGAAACAGAAGCACTGAATTTTCCTGCAGAATCTGGGTGGTAGAAGGGGTTGGAGGTGGAGGAAGGCAGGAGAGGAGGGGCAACAAAAAGCTCAAAAACATCTGATTGAAGTGATAACAGTTCTAGTGCCTGAATCTAGTCGTGTTCGCTGCCAAAGCACCTTTGGGTGTTCGATACACACTGCTTCTGAGTTTGTAGTTCTGTAGTGTGTGTGTGTGTGTGTGTGTGTGTGTGTGTGTGTATCACAAGCCTACAGATACACCGCGCCACCATGTTGTTTGGCATCATCTGTTAAGGTCCTGTGGTGGCAATGATTCGCTCTCCTTGGCTTCAAGCCTCCTGTTTAACAGGTTGAATTTAAGGGTCATAATGCCAGCACCAACACACCCCTACTCACTTATTTATATATATATATACTTTATATATATATATATAGACTATATATATAGATACATATTTTATATTCCTTTCTGTTTATGGTGAAGAGACATACAAGAAAAACAAAAACTTATGTACAAAAACAGTGTGTCTTGTTCACTAACAAACAGTCCAGATGAGCAGCTCGCTTTGGGGAGCAAAGCCTGCTGACGGTTTCAAACTGCTGTAAGAAACATAAACAGAGGCCCTAAAACCTGTTTACTTGGACTCTGAGCCAGCTGTTGCAGCGGAGTTTCACTGAAAGGTGGCGTCTACCATTCTACACTAGGCATTCAAACAACCAGTCAATAGCATATTAAATATGAGAAAGGAAAAAGCCAAGAAAGCGGCTTTACAAATGTCCCTGTGTACAGCACCAAGTCTTGGATTTGTTTTTTTTTTTGTTTTTTTGTTTTTTGATGTCTTCACTATAAAATAAATAAAATCAGGCACAGTCCAAATGTAGCACCATTGTTTTCAGACTGCGAGTCAAGTACACACACTATTGCATTCTACAATGTCAACACATTTCAGGATTTTCTTTTTTTTTTTAAAAAAAGTGAAAAACAAATACCAAGGCAAATGGAGACTGACAACATAAATATAATAATCTAACTTATACACAACTATACAGTCAGAATGAATCACATTCACAGTACAAACATTGTTTACAGAAAACAAATTACACGATAAAAAGCAAAACAAAAAAAAAAGGTGTGAAAAGAGTCCAGTAGTTTGTTGTGGTAATGGTAAATGTTTTCCCAGTGTGTAAGGATTTGCATGTTTAAGTGTGTGTGCGTGTGTTAACTAACTGCAGTATTATTCCACATGTGTGTCCACATTTTAGAGTCCTAAACGTCTGCTTACACCCGCAGCACCCAACAGCAGAAATAAATATACCAAGTTTAGCTTAAAAAAGTTAAAGTTTAAAATTCCTGCTGTAAGAAGATTTCTGCTGTGGTCCCACAAAGTAGTGCGATTTACCAAATTGACAGAAGACGTTGTTGATAAATACAGACACGAGTTCATAACTTCTGACTTTACTGTAATTCTTATATACCTGGATTCAGCCTCACTTGATAATGACAAAAACATTGCTAAAACTCTAGTAGAGAGTGGCTAACAATGTCCGCACGGAGCACTGTCGTTAAACTAATTCACTGGGCCATTTTTAAAAACAATTACGTATTAAGCTCTGCTGATTTTTGTACAATGTTGTTTTGCATTTATGAACTGATGGGAATTGCTTTAAATGTAACAATACAGCAAACCATCACCAAAACAAGGGTGCCAACTATCCAGCCATGATTTTTATATTTCATGTCACTTGAGCAACTCCATCCAGTGTGAAGTTAAAGCAAACTACTGAGTTCCTCGTTTTGTTTCATTGTTCAAACATCGAGTTTCACCAAAAGGAAGAAAACAGATGAAACAGCACACGGGCCGAGCAGAGTCCAATGAACTGGTCTGTGTGTGTTTGAGAGTGTGTGTGTTTTAGGAAGAGAAACGTGACACCTGATGAGACTCAAACGGGTGGACTGTGTGCTTCGCTTTAATGTTGCATGGAATCATTAAATGAAGACCTAATTTGTTTAGCATTAGTTGTTATAAAGGTGACAAAAATGACACACACACACACACACACACTACATCGAGCACCTACATGTGAAATCACACTTCTTGATTTTTCAGGTCATTCAGTGCTGGACAGCTGCCAGTAGATGGCATAACATCGTCAAACTGATATGTTAATAACGTACGACACTGCACACACCAACCTGACCAGTGCCTTTGAATTCTGCTCAAGGTGGTCATAGTGGCGGTGGTTAGTTTGTATATGTGTATATATGTGCGTGTGCGTGCGTGTGTGTGTGTGCGTGTGTGTGTCACAGATCCCACTACAGAGGCCGGTCTTGGAGGCGGTTGGGTAGTGCAGACGTTTTGAAGCACCAGCAAGAGAAGAGGAGAGTGCCTTGGTCCACACCTGGACATTTGCATAGTTTATATAATGTTGAGGTAGTTTTCAGCAATTACCTGCAGAATTACACAAAACACAAGTGTGATTCGCTGATGCCAAAGCACTGTTGAATACCTGCACTTTCATGTCTTGTCATACTCGGGGTTTAGATTTAATCTAAAACCCAAGAGTTATCTTACCTTGTTTGATCAAACAACAGCTCATGGGAGCACAGGGAAAACAGGTATCCTGTCTCTCTCACTCCCTACCAGTCTCTCTTTTTCACTCTCACTTTCTCCACCCTCTGATTGCCCTCTGTCCACTTCCCCTCTCAAACCCCTCACTTTTCCACTACGCCCTAACCCTATCTAGGCCGGGAGCCGGGGATCTGGGAGGTGGCGTGGGTACCATGCATGCCCTGAGTCCTCCACATGCTTCCACCACCACCGGAGCTGCTGGCCGGTGGTGGAGGGGGCAGTCGAGGGGAGTAGTGCACTGCGAAGGGACGAGACGAGGAGGAGGTTGGCAAAGAGGAAGAAGAGAGAGAGGAAGTGGTAGCAGCGGAGACAGGAGCAGGTGAGGCAGAGGTGGAGGAGGAGATGGAGAGGGGGAGGGATGGCTGTGTCCTCTGATGATGGAGGGAGGAGTGGGACAGGCGGGAGTGGAGGGGGTCTGATCGAGAGGATGGCAGGGTGTCGGCGTGCGTGGCTGCTGACGAGGAGGGCACACTGTGCAGGGGCGGTGGAGGGGGAAGGGAGAGCGTGGGAGGAGAGGGGCTATGCAGAACCGACTGGGTGCGGCTATGCTGGGCCTGTGACAGGGAGAGAGGGAGAGGTGAGGACACGGAGGCCAGGCGCGTGGAGGCTGGTTGGGAAGTGGTGTGTAGCTGGGTTTGGGACGAGGTAGAGGAGGAGAGACTGAGCAGAGAGCTGAGGCCTCCGGAGGCGGGCAGCGATGCCCCAAACTGATGGGAGGACACTGAGGGAACCACGTGGTGAAATATACCTGTAAATCATACAGCAGAAATGAAGGAAGGGGGGAGGGAGGAGGCAAGAGAGTGGAAGCGGGTGGGGGTTGGGTGGGTGAGAGTGGGGAGGAGGGGGGACAGCAGATAAAAGTGGCAAAGGGTGAGAGGGAGGAGGACAAAGAGAGAAGCAAGGGCTGAGCCAGGTTGTGCATAGCGCCAAGCAAGTCTTAGACAAGCACACAGAAAGCAAACAGAGTCAGTCCACTGTGACTGAAGCCACACTAAACCAAATCAGTTTCACTTGACAAAAAAATGCACTAAATCAGGGAGTTTTACCGAAAAAAAAAGTTTGATTGTTCATTTGTATTTACAAGCAAGTGAAATGACTCTGACATACACCCAAGGAAAATAAGAAAAAGGAAGATATTAGCCTCCTGGAAATCAAATAGCCATTTAAAAGCTCAATTAGCAATTCAACCAGAGATGCCAAATCAAGTCTTTTATTTGGATTTTCTATGATTTTGTGAAGCATTCATTAATTTAACAATTTAGCCTTTTCGTGGGGTGTATACAACTGCAGTACTCAAGCAGCCAGACCATGTCAAAGCGCAGCGGCACAGAGTCAGTCGGTCAGTCAAACTGTCAGCGTGGCAGACAGAAAGACAGCAGCATCGGGCCCCTACTTACCTGACTATTAGCACACCCATCTCCTAAAACTCACACTTGTCTTTGTCAAGATGACCCCAGGCTTAAACTAAAACTCCCAACTTTGACTAACCAAGGATCCTGAGATAAAGATTCACATTGAGAGGTTGTGATAAAAGTGTTTTACCATCAAAAATGCTCACCTCCAGCCGCTCCCCCTGCCAGCCCAGGACTGGCGAAGCTCCCCAGGGCAGAGTGTCCGTTGACGAGTCGTGGGGTCCCACTCACCGTAGAGCTGCCTGTCTGGGCCCCAAACAAGGACTGTAAGACTGATGTCCCTCCAAGAGGGAACTGGGACCCCAGGTACTGTCCCACAGAGGACCCTGTGGTTGAGGAAACTGCTACAGGACTGCCTCCCACTTTCCCGCTCAGAATGCCTCCTCCGCTGCTGGCGGCGGCAGAAATAAAGAGGTTTTGACTGGCCAGGGCACTGCTGGCCTTCAGCTCCCAATCGCGATTGGCCTTCTGCTTCTGAAGAGCCTGACGTTGGTCTGAACCACTGCCTCCTTGGACTCCTCCACTACCACTGCTACTACCACCCCGAGTACCTGCGTCCTGACTCAGGAAGGGGTTGGTGGTCATGTAGCTGGCCGACTCTGCATCGCTCCCTTTCCTCACCTGCTGATGGTGTTTATAATCAGAATCTGAGTCTGTCCCTCGGCTTGACCCCCCCATTCCAAATGGGGATCCCTGTCTCAAGTCTGCATTAGGTTGCTTGGGGTCGGAAATGGGTGAAAAGGTTGATTTCCATTTGCTTGTAGATGACAAGGAGGAGGAAGAGGACGCCTCACTACCTGTGCTGTTACCACTGCTGCTTCCGGATTTTCTGCCTAGTGGACACAGACAGAAACAATGGTTGGTACAAAGTAGACAGCTGAGGTGTAGAATAAAGTTCTGTCTTTTCGTACCTCTCTCAATATCTCCTAGTCTGCTGGGCCCATCTCTGCTCTCTAGGGATATAGTGGCAATTTTTCTTTCAATTCTGCAAAACAAAAGTGAAAATTAAAATAATACAACCACACATGGCAACAAAATGTGCATGAACCTGGCACAAAGTCATGCCTTATTCCAGGTTTTGATTAAATTAAACAGAAAAAATATCATGATTACTGGTTTCTAAGCAACTCAAATAAGTGGGCTTCATAAAAAAAAAAGAGAAAATAGGCTGTAAACCATCAAAGTCCCTTTTGGAACAAGAACAGATAAACAACTGTTTTTTATCTTCATTTTACTTTTCTAATATTACCGTGAACTGGAGCTGTCCGCAGGGTATCCTGAGTCCTCATCATCAGAGCTGGGTGCTGAGGAGTAACGGCCTGTGCCATTAAGCTCCAGGGGGCGCTCTCTCTTCAAGATGGGAGGCTGGTCCAAGTCAGGACCATCAGGGCTACGGCTTGATTGCTCTGGAGAGGAGATGGCAGAGATCTCCAATGGCTGGTTGATGTTGTTCACCTGTTGGTAGGATACCAATCAAAACATTTGAGAGCTCGAACCCAAAGCGCATATTCATTGTAAATGCACCAAACACACTAGTGACAGATTAGGTTCAAAAAGTGTCAGTGAGGTCTGATTACTCAAATACTGGATAAGACTTTACACTCAGAGCTGTTAACAATATTAGTTTTCAAAAATGTGCACTTACAGTGTCAATCAGCTGTTCTTAATCCAGTTATCATGAATTAATATTAATAAATAGCACGTTGTACTTTAATCAATGTAATTATATCACATCAAGAGTCCCTTTATTGGTGACCTTGGTGACTCACCATGGAATTAATGTTGAGTGGTGATCCGGAGGAGTGGTTGTTGGAACTGATTCCGGGGAATGACCTCCTCTTCGGGGATCCGCTAGCTGTGACAGCCCCTGTAGAGCTGCGTTTCCTTCTCCCCCGCTTACGTCCTTCTTGAGAACCAAAGCTGTGAGAGGAGTGTGATGACGACATATGTGTTGGTGTGTGTGTGTGTTGTGTGCCGGGGGACTGGTGGTTGTGGCTTCCATGGTTACCGTGGTATCCCTGTTTGGCTGAGTTGCCAGTGTGATGGTGGAGGCGTGATCCTCCGGAAAGGCCGCCTCCACTGCCTGATGACGAAGAAGACGAGGAGGAAGAGGAGGAAGAAGAGAAGAAGATTCTCCTCCGCAGTTCACTGTCCTGGGGCTCTGTATCGGAGTCTGCCCCCTGGTGCTCTTGTCCATCTTCTGGAAGTATCCTTGGGGGTCCATCTGCATAATGGAGCACCCCCCCAGTGTTAGGTGGGGGGCTCTGGATAGGACCTCCTCGGCCCATTGGTCCTGTCAGAGGATTGTTTGTGTGTGGAGGAGGTGATGAAGAAGCACCATTATAGTCCTCAGGATGGGGACCTCCATTCATCAGCCCTGAGCTGGATAAATATCCTACGGAGAGAAAGACGCAGAGATGAACAGATTTAAAACACACGACCACACAATCAATTTGCTTAATTAGTTAGAACTAATTATTAAACGTCTTTAACCAGATATTTCCTCTGTGACAACTATAGGTGATCATTTCTGTCGTGTTTGCCTCCTTTTAGTGTTTTGATGTTTGCCTCTCGTTGTTGTAAAGCTGTAAAGACTTCAGTGATCAATACGTCAAAAGAGTGACAAGAAATCCTTACCATTGGTCTGACCTGCCTGAGACACAGGACTTGGAGTACTTCTCTGGAATTATGAAGAAAAAGAATGGTTAGTGATTTCAATCAAACTTACAAAAACTTACAAAGAACTTGAAATGTAACAATCCAGAGGAAAAAAAAACCCTTTAATCTAACATCACTCTAAACTTTTGTATCTAAATGGGCTCTCACGAGTCTTGTTTTTGTCAACATTTCAAATCAAGTGGCTGAGGCTAGACTGTCTTGTCAGAAACTTGAACATCTTGAACAAATCTTCCTTCGATGTGCCCATATCCTTCCCTGAACCTCAAATTCACTTTGTGTATGGAGCTATGGATGGTCACAGCAATCAAAAATCAACTATTAAACAGTAACTGTGTTGAAAGTTCTCACCAGTCTTTCAGCACGACTGGGCAGCACCACGCTGGCCAGTGGAATACTGACTGGAAGTTTACTTGGGTGGACAGTGCTCAGAGGAATACTTATTGGAAGGCTTGTGATGCTGCTGTCACCCTGAACAGATGGACTCTTCTCCTTTCCACCCTATGCCAGAGAGAGAAAGAACAAAGATTGTAAAGAAAAGACAACGAAGCTCCAGGAGAAACCTGCGTGCTTACAGGTGTACCTACACTGAAATTACAGACTGAAAAGATGGACGTTTACCTTCTCAGAGCTTTTAGGAGGAATCTGGGCATCAGATGCATTGGGAGAGGGGCAGTTCTGCTTTGTTCCAAGGGGGGAGTTAATCCCGCCCATTTCACCCCTTAAAACAAAGCAAAATAGGTTAAGACCAGTAACATAAAAATGTTTTTATTGTTGCAAAACCTTTCGTAGCTACAGACCTGTGTGTGGCCAGCCCCGGCCCTCGAAAGTGGGAAGAGGCACTGGGATCCTGGTTAAGGTGCCTCCGCAAGGCAATTTTGGCAGGGGAGAAGCGTGTGTAGTCAGGAGGAACGTGGGAGGAGCTCTGCTGCCTCTGTCGAGCATCAGGGGTAGCAGGCATGATCTCATGGTCAGGAGAGATGGGCAGGTAGCGGGAGAGGAGCTCCGCCTTGTTATTTGCCCGGTCGAAACAGGGCGAGCTGGTGCCATTGATAGACAGCTCTGGGCTCACACCATTGAGAGCTGGGGCTGAGGACAGGCCAAACTTGGATGAATCCATGTCTGTGGAGGAACGTGGCTCCAGGTTTTTCCTGTAAGGGGAGCCCTCACATGGGCTGTAGGATTTGAGCTGAAGAAGCTCCTGCTGCCTTTGACTTTTCTCCAGCTCCACAATGCTGATCTACAGACACCAGAGGGAGCCACAATGTAGTTTAACAGGTTGTCTTAAATAATGCTGTTATGTCTGAGAAAATAAATATGAATTTATATGCACTGTGTCATAATTTGGATGACAAGACTAATTTCATTTGGGGAATCTGTATATGGGTATAAAAAAACAAGGAGTTTAAGCTCCTGGTTTAGTTTGAGATTAGTTCCTCTGGTACTGTTATTCCGGGACCTTCCTGGCGGATGAGAGACAGAGATACAGGCAACTGGAACCGGATCCAACAAATAGAGATGGACTAAGTACCTGCAACTCCAAGCAGTGTCTCTGTTTCTCAGAGATCTGTCTCCGCAGGGCCTGCTTCTCCTTCAACAGACTATCCAGACACAACGAGCCCCAATCTAGCTTCAGCTCCTCACATCGAGACTTCAGCTAGAACATAAGAAAACATTTGCAGTTATTTGCTTGCTTTTCATTACCAAATTGATTCTCTAGCAAAGCCAGACAATTCTATGATGATTGTGAATTGCCAACCCAACTGCAACAGCTAAACATGCATATGAGCCACCGTCACACTGAAATGCAGACTTGAACCAGTGGCTGATGGATGGATGATTCTGTAACAACATGGCTGATGTTGTCATCACATTGTAGCAGCACTGATATCTCACCAGTAGCAGGCTGTGATCTCTCAGCAAAGCCATGTCTCTCTCAAGCTGCTTAGTCTGCTCTTTCAACTGACGATTGTGAGCTGATATCTCCTTTTGGGCCTGCAGCAGGTCCTCCACAGTCAGGGCTTTCACTCCCAGCTAAGCACACACACAAACTCAAGAATCAACACAGCTGAAAATCCTGTCTCTGTTGTAAACAACTGATAAATAGTTTTGTCCTGTGGTATTAAAGGTGTGTTTATCTTTACCTAACATCATTGCTAGTTGCGGTTATAGTAAATGCAGCCAGGAGTGATGCTGGATGTGATGTGGTGTAAAGTGCAAAAAGCTTAGAGTTAAGTTACTGTGCAAGAACATGCCAATGGCACCTTAATGTTGCAGGAAAACATAGTACCCCACACCACAAAGCATGCTTTTCTTCTCCCATTTATGTGTTGTTGCCTTTGCCTTGTGTTATATGGTGGGCCACAAAGTTCTCACCTCATCGAGTTTGGTCTGAAAGAGACCTTTGATCTTGTCCTTGTGTGACTGACAGACGGAGTGGAGCTGCTCTGCCTGCCCTGACAGATCCCTGTGTTTTTGCTGGACATGCAGAGAAAAGTCAGAACACAAGTAAGAGGATGGAAACAATGTCTCATTAACGGAACATAATATATGAGCTTGAAAACACCTTTTAACAACTTTTGGCATGACATGGGTGTACAACGTTCAGCAGAGAGTCAATTGTAGCAACGGAATCTAGAAATGCCTGCAATGCCTACTAATTACCTTCTCCTGCTCTAAAAGCTGCTGCAGGTTGGAGCGGTACTGTGGAGTCTTCATGTAGGCCATAAACTGGAGGTATTGAACTTTGATGTTATCTGCCAAAAGATGTGGGATGGAGACAGTGAGTAAGCAAGGACAAAAAAAAAGAAAACATGTTTTGGAGACAGGCTGTTGGAGAAGAGGAGCTCCCAAAAAGACCGACACACAAGCCAGAGAGAACTGATTGAACAGACCTGGCTTTGTGACATAACTAATCACTAGTCTTAACGTTATGTAATAAACCTGTTGAGTACATCTGGTTTAATGACTTAAACAACAAGTCAGAGTTGAACAGACTGGCTCATTATCAGCTCACCTAGCAGTTGCTGCAGACCAGGAGGAGTTGAACTCAGCAGCAGGTGATTAGAGGGATAGTGCTGAACCTTGGGAGGTAGTTGGTAAAAGGGACTCCGAGGTGACATGTATGCATCTGTACACACAATAATAATAGTTGCATTAAATTAATGAATTTTCTATAATACACCGTAGCCGTAAAAGGGGCTGAATTGTTTTCTGTAATGTGAGGCAGCTCAAGAGTTTCTACAAAGCAACATGCAAAGCAAATTTTGTGTGCCAATGTATGTCCTCTGACCCTGAGGGGGTGCTGCAGAAAGAGTCTTAGCATGCAGCAAGTCCAATGCGCTCTGGTTCTTCTTGTTTTTCTTCTCAGCAGCCGGGGTGGCTTTCTTGGGTCGACCTCTCTTCTTGTTATTCAGCTTGCGACCTTTGGACAAGAGTCTTGTTCTTCTGGGTTTGG
>CAAKHG010016319.1:0-12939 GCA_901007715.1 Dactylopterus volitans | reverse complement strand
CTAACACACGTGCCGTGCCATCTACAGTCAGTAATAGCCATGCCACTTCAGTGACACTGTGTGTGTGTGTGTGTGTGTGTGTGTGTGTGTGTGTGTGTGTGTGTGTGTGTGTGTGTGTGTGTGTGTGTGTGTGTGTGTGTGTGTGTGTGTGTGTGTGTGCGTGTGCGTGTGCATGTGCATCTGTGTGTGTACCTGTGCCTCAAGCTGTTCTTCAGTAAGTGACATCATCTCATCATAGGTCAAGGTGGAGAAGAGAGCAGCATACTTATGAAGACGCAGACTCTTGAGCCATGCAGGAACATCTGTATGGTAGACAGTATAACACACACACACACACACACACACACACAAACACACACACACACACACACACACACACACACACACACACACACACACAGAGAGACAGAGGTGATGAAACCTTACTATTCACCTCAACATTCAAATATTGATCATAACATTAATCCAACTTAAATATAAACCATTAGACTCTCATGCTGTTGGGAGGATATACACACTTTTGCTTGCAGCGCTGTTTGATATAAATGCATTATGGATACACAAATGTCTGTCAAGTTAAAAATCACTAGGGAAGAACACAAACTAGGAGGTGTACACTCATATGAAGCCATAGGTTTTCAACACTCAGAATCAACCACTTCAACCAGCTCATGCAACAAAAAAGTTTGGGTCAAACTAAAAAGCTACACTTTCCTGTTTAATTGAATGACAATGCACCGTCTTGTAAAAGAAAAAGGTAAAACTTACTACTCCAGCACAGTCAGTGATACTCTCACAGTAAGGTCATAGTCAGAAGCTCTAGCCTCTGCCTCTACTGAAAAGTTGCTTGGATAGGATCAATAATTTGCCACAGCCTCTAACTAAATACCAAATAAATATCAGGCCTTTTCCTACTCACCCCTCATACCACTGCCCTCCTCATGGAAGGAACTGCGATGCAGACCTGAACCTCCTCCTAAACCAGTCTCTTCCAGATGCTCACTGCCCCCACTGCCCGAGGAAGCAATGCTGCTCTGGGGGGAAAGGGGTGCATGGTCGGGTGCTGGGACTCTGGAGGTCCGCAGGTCTTCCTGAGACAGCCAGACATGACCCAGGGGCTGGTTGCTGGGTCCGCTCATGGGTGGGGTGAGCGACACTGACCGCTTCAGGGGACTGTGCTGTTGGCTGCCACCTCCACTTGCCAGGACTACAAGACAATATCAAGACAAGTCAGGTTTACTCACTCATGTATTCATCATTGAGGATGCTTTGTTGATGAGTTGATCAACAAAAGATTTATCTGCAACTATTTTGATGATCAATTAGCATTTAAATTAATATTCAAGCAACAATGCCAAAGCACATCTCTGGTAACAGTGTCTCTAACGTGAGGATTTGGTTTTTCCTTGGATTTATATCATTTACAATGTATGTTTAGTGTATGTAGCTGGTGCTGCATAGTTCTACATGCTCAGAGTGCTTAAGACAGGCCAAATACTTTGGTTCTGCAGGGTCAAAACTCATTAAATGTATTAATTTAAACCTAATAAACATTATGTTAAACACTATTACCAATATACTACTATATACCAGATTTGGAATGTAATAAGGACTTGAAATGCATGGATTAATTTAGTTCTCTAGTTCTGCACCTTTCATTTGTCCAAGAACTGGTAGCAAAATTATAAATGTGTGTGTGTATAAATATATATATACACACACACGCATTTATAATTGTCAATGAAGCTCAGAGGTGAGATTATCATGTGGTATTTGTGGAGGCAGCTAGTGTGGTGGAGTTGTATTTATTTGGCAGGACTATATTCAACGCTCCTAGTTTTGTATTTAACTGCAACTACTACATCATATTTCTACAGAAAACCCTTGCTTTGGATTTCACCTTTGGACTTCAAACTTGAAAGTTACTGTATCTGTTCATCTTCTCTATGCTAATTTATTTATTAATTAAAATCTGTGGTCATCTGCTTGCATTTCAGTTTGCATTTCACTTCTCGGAAATCTCTCTCTTTGGGGAAAACTACAAAAGCTGCTATAACATCAGATTCTCCCCTAGAATACTGAAGGAGATAAAAAGGATGAAAAGGTGGACAGCCGAAAAGCTCTCCCTCTGACGGGGTAAACTGCCTCCAGAATCTCTTCTCTTCCTATATGGGGTCCTCTTACTGTTGGCGCTATGTATAGGACTTCATGGGCCCTGTTTAAAATAGGTGGCCATCTAACATTACAAGCTCCAGTCCCTAAATATTAGCCATTTTCCCTAAATACAGTCTCCCACAAAGGCTGCCTTACAAGGGAAAGGATGGGTGGTATGTTCTGCTGTGGCTTGGGCTAGAGCTGAGATTTACGGGTGGGGGAGGTTAACAGGATGTTCTGTCACTAAAACACTGGTTGATGTTGTGGGACAATAATACTCCTGCAGTCATTATCATGACTGTAAGAACACAGTTGTTGCTAAAATACTTTCTGACTCACTTTGTTAGTTACTTAAGAGTGAAATTATGGTTTAATAGCATGAAATATTAAAATTTGATACTAAACAGGTTTATTCAAAACCTGATGAGAGAGCATCTGCCTGCTGTGTCCACCAGTCCTGAGCAGTTGGCAAAAGTGACTCCAGGTTATGCGCTGAGAAATTAGGCCTTTTGTGTGAGACTGAGTCTACTAGCAGTCAAAAATACAGGAAGATATTTCTTGGAGCAGCAAGCCGAGTTTTAAATGTGTCTTTATTTATAAACTGTCAGCTGGTTCTTTCATGTCCCAGAAAGAAAAAAAACAAAAAACAGAGCCTTTGCATTCTTGTCTGGAAATATCCTGCTCTGACCATAGTTATGTTCAATTTCAACAGCCCTGCCCTGTCGTCCTCCACCTCACACAGCCTCTTACTGGGGTAAGTGTGAGTGTTGTTCATAATGAGGGTGACCTGGCCAGAATGTATCTAAGAGTGTCTTTAATGGAATTAAAATTGCAACAGTGTTTAAAACTGATTGCATTTTGTTATGCTGAATGCAAAATGCTGTAAACATGAGTTTTGTACTGACAGTCAATTGTGGCTATTATTCAATTAAGTGCAGCTGATACCAGAGTAATGATCCTAACCATAACAGCTGACTAATGTTTTTTTAAAGTATGCACTGTAAAACAAGACCCTCATTTTTGTTGACTAAACTTATGTTCTACATTCTACAATTCTACAGTTCATTTAGCAGACACTGTTATCCAAAGTGACGTACATCTGAGAGCTGAAACAACAAAGCAGGATTCTAGTCAGGAGACAACAGCACGAGTAAGTGCCTTGACGTAATGATCTAGCCAGACAGAATGTAGGCAGTACAAGAGGCAATGAATAGAGTGCAAAGGATGATTGGTTTTTATTCAAAATAAACTAATATATATACTTGTACTGCATCTTCGGACAGGAAGGTTCTGATCTTGCTGATGTTGTGAAAGGCATATTGACATGATTGAGCAACCGAGACCACATGGACCTCGATGGTTAGTTTGTCATCTGCCATGATATCAAAGTTTCTGACATACTTTGTAGGCATGATGTGGTCTACATGGCTTAAAGGCCAGAGACCATTGTGTGAAATTGCATCATGGTGCAGGAGATCAAGTTGCCACCATCAACAGACACAATATCATCAGCCCAGAGTAGGCGGCTATAATGACTATGTTCTGAGATGGTCTAGCAGTTTTAACCACCTTCGGTTTAGTACACAAGGCTGGGCTGAAATGCAGAAAACCCATGGCTGAAGGAGTGGTAACCCAAAGAGATAAAACAACCACTCAGTCCTAATCAAAGCATCAAGCACAATTATTGGTGGCTGAAGTTAAAAATTTTACTGAGCAATCTGTACACCATTGACAGTTCTGGGATCCTAGGTGTAACTCTTTGCTTCTTGAGCCGCATAGTTCTACATGCTCACGGTCCTTAAGACATGCCAAATACTTTGCAGGGTTAAACCCATTAAATGTATAAATTTAAACCGAATAAACATTCTGTCAAACGCTAGTGCCGATGTACTACGATATGTTATGTTTTGGATGTGGCCAATTCCTCTCTCACACATCAAAAATAAGTTCAATTCCACTTATCTGCTTATACAGAGCTAGCCAAGACAAAAAAATAATATAAGCTGCATGGAAAACTACAACACAGGAGACAATAACACGATGCACACTTTTAAGGGAGGTGATGCATTTGAAACACTGTCTTGTTTTTACATTTTACTGATCTTTTTTGGACAGTTTAAATTCCTGCAGCTCAACTAGATAAAGAAATCAGCATCTCTGACCTGGTTCATCAGTTATCTTTTGTCCTTACTTCATGTCAACGTTTCCACATGTGAAAGATTTACTTCATCTTTAAGTTCACTAGATGAAGGCATTTAAACATTAAGTTGATAGATTTATGGAGATATCATACTGTACATTACAGCCAAATGATAAAATGTACAGTGTTTGGAACACATTGGTTTAAATTATTTATGGATAACTATTGTTCGATCCAATGAAGTCTTTACCTCATTAAACCATTTTACAGTGAAGCTGTTTTTCTGTGTAAAACAATTTCTCCTCTGGCCATGACAGATGGTAAAAAAATCTTCTGAAAACAAATTCAGTAATTATGATTAAAAAAAAATACTGAAATAAAAATGGACAGACCAGAGTGAGAGTTGACATCTTCTGAAATATATAATCTTCTTATTCTATCTTGAAAATATTCAGTAAAGACTGCTAGATAGAGACAAAATAAAAAAAACATTTTCTTCTAAACTCTGTGAAACACTGGGATGGTACCAAGGCTACTGAAAAAAATGATTGTCATTAATGAAGGTCAGTTAGTTGTAAAACTTTGGTGGCTTTATCATGGAAAACTGGTGATTTTACGAGGATTTTTAGATGAACACTAATAGTTCAGTAATTTAGGAATGTAATCCCTCAAATTTTTTGCATGTGTGAATAATAGTAACAATACCTTCCTCCCTGAACAACAGTAATTTTATGGAGTGTTACTTTGCGTTGTATACTTTATTTGTTATTGTTTATAATTTTACTGCAGCAGTTTGTGACCACTTCATCTGTTTGTAAATGCTGTTGAAGCGTCATATGGGAAGAAATTGGTTAGTTTAAGAGCAAAACTAATAGAACACAGAGATAGTGGAGAGGTAACCTACTAGTGTTACTGCCTCCACCAGTCCCAACCGTGTTGATGGTTGCCGGCACAGACGCTGATGGGTAGAGAAGCAGGTAGCCGTTCTCACAGCCCTGCTGCTGTTGATGCCAGCCCCCACCCAGCCCCGAATCCCTGGAGCTCTGCCACCCATTGAGGCGGTCGTCTGAGCCGTAGCGCTGGTGGTGATGCAAGGGGTACAGGTTACCTGAAGAAGAGCTGCTGTTGGTGGAGGAGGAACCTGACGACGTGAGGGTGGATGGAGGTGTGGACTGGTGGTGATGGTGGTGTGGCCCAGCAGGAGGTGGCCTCTCCAATGAGTCTCCCCTGGCAGCAGCTCTCTCCTCCAGGTGGTTAAGCCAAAGTGCAAGAGCAGCACGGTCCTCCAGGGAGGTGGCAGGGTGTATAAGGGCGTAGGATAAGAGCTGGCGAGACTCTTCTAGGTGGTGACCATGTTCGATGGTGTGGGCCAGGATGCGTGGCAGCAGGCGCATGTACTCACCCTTGGCTTCTACATTGCCAGGTTTGAGCAGTGGGAGATGGGTAAGTACAAGAGAAATGACACGCTCCTTAGGCTCGCCTTGCCACTGGCTGATCATTCCTGCGGGAACAGAGAAAAGAGCAAAGGAAGCCCATTGAATATTACACACCAATTACCATTTCACTTAACTACTGTACAAAATCATTTTTTTGGCAAACACATGCATGTGTGTGACTGTATGACTTCAAATGAAAGCAACCTTATTACATCACATAAAAGAGTGAATCAAAGAATGCCTTCAAAAATCTACACTTATTGCAGTATAGATGATGCTGCACAATAACCAGGCTGGTAGCAAAAGAGAATCTGACATCATCCTTTTTCTTCTTAACACTCAACTCTGTAGGCTGGTGGTGGAAGCTGTGTGGCTCTATACATAACCTAGAGGTCATGGAGCTCTATTGTTGTGCAATAGAAGCCCGTTCCTATTATCTTGGACCAGTGCTATAGATACCAGTAGCTCAAAGCAACAGATTTAGATAGCCACACAAATAGAGGCAGGACCCAACAAGACATTACTTCCCTGCTTGGGAGTTGTGTACATACTCTATCTGCCTGCCTTTGACCACAGTAGTCATTTTTAATCCTAAAGATCTTGTCTCTAAATGCAACTTTTGAGGTGAAAAATGAAAATACATCTGTCAGCCAGTCTATCTAAAGATATCTCAATATCTATGTGGTGACATACAGCTTTCTTTATCCTGTTGAGTACACAGCTGCATCACTGATGAGTCAGATGGAAGACCACAGACCTTGAAGCCCTCCAAACAAGGTTCTCATTCACTTAATCCCATGAGAGAAGATCAGAGGTCAGGGATTAGATAATTCAACTTTGAGCCTCACAGCAGCGAACTCATAGTCTGATAGTGACATCTAGCTGGTTTTTTTCACAAAACTTGGAGAAAGGGTGTAGCATCAGCTTTGGAAAGCTATCTCAAGAACCACAGAAAATTGTATCTGGTTTCTTAGGTTGAAAAATGCTCCCCATGACAAGTCAAAAGAAATTCAAAGGTTCCCTTTTAACACTGGAGAACTGATTATACTGTGGACCTATAACATCATACGACTGTGATGACATTAATTTCTAGTGTGATGTACTAGATTTAAGTATGATGTAAAATGGGGCCATAGACAAGTCCGGAATAATGATTTATAAAATATGATCAAGCTATTTGATTACTAGTTTTATTCACTGTATTTTGACATTGAATATTATCCTAAGTCATCATAAGTGCTCTCATCATAAAATGATGTTTCACAATGAATGCTTGGTGGATTCAAGATATATATATATTTTTAAACAATGGAATAAATCACCTTACTGCTGGCTCCCGTTAAGTAAGAAATGTGAACAGAAAAGAGACCAAAATTCATGCTTACGTAGAGTTCATTTTATAAAAGTGAAAGTGGATTTCTGCCTCAGCCACTTAAGTCAGTTGTGCCACATTTATCAAGATAGGGCTGAATAAACCAGCTGGTCTTTTTTGCAGGCTTCAAACAAACAACCACTCTTAAAAAAAAAAAAAAAAAAAACAGCAGTCAGACCAACGTCAGTTGATGTTGGTAGGTGACATGCGTTAAGCTGCGGAGAGCACAGGAGGTGGAGAACACTGAGGGTGAGATCAGTTTGAGAGGGAGGAGAAAATAAATGGAGGGAGTGAAGAGGACCGTGTAAGGGGAGCCAGGGAGTCACTCACTGCTCCAGTAATGACGTAATCATTCATTCCTTTGAATGAAGAAAGCCTCGGACCATCTGAGTACAGGGATTGTTCCATGATTTAAAGCAATTTATTTCCAAAGGGCTGGAAAACATTAGGATGTAACATGGACACACTGATAAAACTTGTAGGAGAAGTGGTGCACTGCTAGTCATTTAACATCATGATTTTACTTCCAACAAGAATTTGTTTTCTTAAACTTTTTTGACATTTGCTTGACAGTGTATTTGAGTGTTTCAAGTTGTAGCAGTGGAGGTGAATGTGGAGGTGAGCAGTTAGACTGTTCAGATTAAATCATTAATTCTGAGTTATTCTTTTTTTCAAAAATGCATTCCTACCCAAAAAATGTGAAACATTAATATATGTGAGGGAAATTAATCCTGAAAACTTGATAAACAGCAAATGATAAAAATGTTTATCTTCTAATACTGATCTGGATATGTCAAATTTGCTGCCACTAATTCCTGATCCCATCCCGATGTTTTACCTTCACTTAATCTGAAGTCTGCCACACTGCGTGAAACTCTGTGTTACAAGCTGAAATAAGCTGCTTTGGCGCTTGCTGTGATTTAATGACTGTCATGAGAGCAGAAAGCCTGACACCTGATGATATTGTTGACAACATGGCTGATAGTTGAACCACGACTGAAATGATAGCTTAGACTAGTGCATCCCCAATATCACATTCAAACAAAAGTTATCTACTTAATATGAACATAGGCCAATTTGGAGTTGCTGTCTCAAGATAGGCATATATTACTCAGAAATATGAGGTCAATCATTTGATAGTATTTATATGAAAGCTTTGTCTGGTAGATTCACAGTTCTCCACAGGCGCCTCTGTGATGATTTCAAACGCAAATATTTCAAGCCATTTCTCTGGTCCAGACTCCTGCTTAAAATCAGTGATTTTACTGGGCTGGTGTCAGACTGTTTGTCCGCTTTGACCTTGCTTTGGGGCTCCCATCAATCAGCCTAGTTTTCCAGTACCGGTTATATGTCAGAATTTATGGCCACACCAAGCATTTCCATGACCATTTTTACCTAAAACATTGTTCAAGATGGACTACCTCTGGTGCAGGGCCCAAGAACGCCCAACTTGATTACAATCAAAGTCTTGCTGACCTCAAACAATCTTCAACAACCACTTTCTTCCCCTTAAATAAGACAAGAGACTCAAGAAAAAGTTGATCTCATTGTGTGCACTGATTTCAGGGATTCTGTATCTTGGAACTGAATCTCTGTGGTTTGTTGTTTAGTTTATCTCCTGTCTGTTTACATGTTCATATATCTGCTTTATTTTTACTGTGTTGTTTTCATTTGAGCTGTAAAGGAGTCGTGTTTCTTGTTAATGAAAAACAACACTTCCTGGTGCAGCCATACCACCCTGTGCACGCCCGGTCTCATCTGATATCAGCTGCTACGCAGGGTTGGACCTGGTTAGTCTGTCAATGGGAGACCGTCAGGGAGTACCAGGTGATGTAACCCTCCAGCTAGCCCACCACCTGCAGTAGGAACCATATGTGTCTGGTGGAATGTCGATTGGACAGCAGGCCACTGCTGCCCCTGTGACCTGGATCCTCACAAGTGGACGAAGATGAACGAACACTTCATGCTATGAGAGGTATACCAATCAGTCATAACATTATGACCACTGCCTGTTTACCTTAGAATATGATGCAATAAGCCTTGCAATCGAGTCTCCCTTCAGGATGAATTCTATGTTGAGTTTTATTGAATCTGATTGAGAGAGATGTTGGCATATTTTAGTTATTATTATTGGGACTGTAATTTGTCATGCTGTTGAACTGTACGGGGTTTTACTGAGAGGTGTTCATAATATTTTGGTCATCCCACTCAAATGCATTAGGTTTGTTCCATTATATTCAACGGTAAATATGCAGTGGTACCAACATGTATAGGCTGTTCGGTGTATACTGATAGCCTCTTTTTCATTTTTTTCTGGGTCTCAACAACCACTCAAACAGTCATAAACCCTCATCATTAATATCACAAATTCCAACAACAAGCTTAGCTTGGAATATAGCAATAAAGAGATACACTTTTTGGACCTAAGAATCTAAGTTGCTGAACAAGAACAAGACACACTGTAAAACAACAAAAAAACAAAACTTTCCAGCATTTTTTCCCCACACAATACAGTGACATACCATCTGATATCAAACGAAATAAAAAAACTGGGTTATTTTGCTCAGTACCTCGACCCCGTCCCCATTGTTTTTGAACCTTCAGCCTTTTCTTTGAGAAGAACACTAAAATTTAAAGACGGTCTGATGAGAAGTCATCTACCAGTTCCCAAATTGAAGTCCCATATCCCAAAACCCACATAATGAGGGTGAGAAGTGATAACCGTTTAAACATGGATGTACCTGGAGGACATCTATAGTCTTGTACTTGAAGAGGAAAAGTGACAAAAATAGCTTTGCAACGAATGAAACTTAATGAGCACAGACCTCCTTCAAAGCCAACAACTTACTCTTCTATTATTATTCTTTTTATTATTTTTTAAGCTTTATTTATTCACGAGTCAATTAAGAACGAATTTCAAATGATTGCTGAATTTGCCCCTCGTCTCACTCAAAGATGGGTCACAGCAGTCCATGTTTAGTCCAAAGGTTAAATGAAAAACCTCTTGGCTCCCTTATACATAAATGGGTCAAATTCTACGCATCATAATAGGGACAAACAAAGACAGAGTGACTGCAAATATGAAGGAGGGCGCAGTCATGCAGTCGCACAACCTGGGTCAAATAAAGGATAAATAATTCAAGATGCTTTCACACCTCTGTTGTTTGGTCTGTACATTCAAACTTTTTAGTTTGATTTCGACCAGGCCTGAAACCTGCCCTGAACTGTGGTCCAAAAGGTGGTGCATCGACCAATGAGAGGGACAAATTTGCCTTTTATGAAGGCTTGGATAAGCATTCTGGGTATTCACCAGACAAGCCCCCTTTTTAAGGTAGTTAAGTCTTGCCAACTTAAACTTCCCCAATGCCACAGAAAACACATTGGAAAGTGGTGAATGGCCGATAGTTGGCTTAATACTGGGACGTAGGTATTTATTCAAGCTGTCAACATGCTTACGTAAGACTCATGCCCATTAACAAACCAACCAATGTCAAATCCAGGGAGATGCAGCCCATGCAGGTGATGATGACACCATGTAGATATGTCATGTAAAAGTCTTTAGTCCACTTGCATAATTGCAGTCTGAATCCAAAAGTTACTGGATCGAATATATAAAATGTAACAAAAACATCAAACTTTGCTCAAACTTTGATGTGTGAAAGTACCCTTAACCTTAATGATAAAAAAGCAGCACTCCCTCAAATGAGTAAGTTATATATATTATTATCGGCAATACTACAGCCTATTTTAATTAAAAGACACTGGAAATAGACAGTTTTCCATGAACGTCAGAGTCTTTCCTTTCCGGCTCCCACCCTGAGCATGCAGGAGAAAATGCTAACCTCATTAACTGAAATTAAACAAAGAGAAGAACTGAGAATAGGTTACTACACAGAGAGGAGAGAAGCACTGGAAATGCTGAGTTGCTATTCTTCCTCTGGCTTTCTTTGTAATTTTTTAACTCAGTTTCACTGTGAACGTCACCGAAACTCTGATGAACTCATTCATCTCTGTATCCTACCGGAAAGCGAGCATGCAGAGGCAAGCCTGATACTCTGTTTCAATTCCTGTTGGAATCAACAGATGTTGATTTGGAGAACTGATTTTTAACATAAAAAAGCTTGGTATGAAATCAAAAATAAAGGTGTGAGCAAAGAAAAAGAAAGCTGACATGAGAAATTCAATGGGACAAAGTATGTAGCCTATAGTTTGGTTCTTTTATGCCAGACAGAGCGATGGCGGCATACAAGATGTTGATGAGTCACAGTTGCATCATTGAGATGAAACACTGAAAAAGGAAGTCAGACCCACCCAAACCCTGAGAGACAGTCATTTGTTCAGGGCTGAGACAGCATTTCCCTGTTGTTAACAATGTGTGGTGGTGAACTCTGTGTACCATCCTGCCCTGGCACTGCCCTCTGACACTCTCTCTGGCATC
The DNA here is from genome assembly GCA_901007715.1 of Dactylopterus volitans. Classification (NCBI taxonomy): domain Eukaryota; kingdom Metazoa; phylum Chordata; class Actinopteri; order Syngnathiformes; family Dactylopteridae; genus Dactylopterus; species Dactylopterus volitans. The sequence goes on along the minus strand of CAAKHG010016319.1, from coordinate 1,399 downwards.
ACAAGAGTGTTGCTTTCAACAGTATAATTGCTCCTCTGTCAGCTCCTCATCAACCTATTCAACCTTCCTCTAAAACCTTGTCCATTTGTTCGGGTTGAGGGAAGCAACAGTGACAAGGCAGACAGATTCAGCTGGTCTCTGGTCATTCACATTATGAGAAAAGTCATCTTTTCATGCTCAGACTAACGCGGTGTCTTGCAGCTCAGTCATCCATTTATGGGTGAAGATTTGAGCAGTGATGTGTACAACACAATATCCAGTTTCACTTACCACAATAAAGACTCAAAAACACATTTGCAAGATGGACCTATTTGTTTCTAACATAGGAATCAGTTCTTAATGGGTACAACTCCTTACTTATAAGTTTCCTATATGAGTGGTATTTGAGTTTTGAATTAAGATTGTGATAAATATTTTTTCTCTGAGGGATGTTCAACCCCTCTCTAAAAGCACTAAAGTACGGCTGCAGGATAGGGCTGCAAAATTTCATGCCTCAATATTTTTTGCACTACCTTAATAGTAATACAATGTAAAATGTATCACTATGTATCAAATATGTATATGTACCAAAAGACTGAAGCCTTAGCTTAACTCTGCAAAAGAATTAACGATTATGTCACTGTGGTTTTTATGGTAGATCATACATTAGTGCAATACATTTTACATTGTCAATATTGTTGCATTTTTAGGTATTTTCATATCAAGATAAAAGCATGATAACGATATATTGTTCAGTCCAATACTGAATTAAACTGAAATACTGTAGATTCAGAGTCAGTTTCAGAAAATGTGGGCACTGAAACAGAAAAGTAAAGCCCTTCTGAAGATAAAATATTAGACTCTAAAGGTGGGCCTCACCAGTGAATATAGTCAAGACATCAACATAACCGGCCATTTATTTTTCAAATGGAAATGCAGAGATGTACCTTGATCAGTTATTAGGATTTTGAAAAAACACAGTTTTGGTGGTTCTGCTTGGCTTAAAAGCCTGAAAAACAACAAAAACAACCTAAAATCTGAAAAATGTACATATATATATCACATTAACCCGCCAAGTAGTATGAACCCTTTCCAAATATGGAGCCAGGAGCCTCAGTGCGACAGATGTACACTAGCTTTGACTTTGACCCTGAGCTGGATCCAGTGTGCCCTCTTCATATCCGACTCTGGGATCACAAGACACAAGCGACAGGGGTGGAAACAATGTGATTATTTTAGCTCATTTGTTACACATTGGTTATGTGCAGACATAAACACACCCCAATGGACACACACACACACACACACACACACACACACACACGCTGGTATCGGACGTGGAGCCATGCAGCTCCCCTCGCGGCCAAAGCAGAACCGTGCCGTTTCCTCCACGTATACAGATCGATGCGCCCTCCGCCTG
>CAAKHG010016317.1:11509-21605 GCA_901007715.1 Dactylopterus volitans | reverse complement strand
ATTGCAGTGCCAGGCAGCTGCAACTTACATCTTATTGTCCCAATCAGTGCCGCCTCTCTGAAGTCACCATGCTTCCCTGTCTGACGCCCCCATACAAACACAAGAGGGGACGTTACGGCGCCCATTGTTGTGCCATCCAATCAGAGGAGATGCGCCCTCTCTGCATGCGAGCGCCTCTGTGGTACGGCTGCGTCTCCTGCGGCCTGACACAACTCCGGTTCATTAGCAGCGCGTCAACGGCGCTTGTTTACTAAATAGCAACCGATGACAATAGCTGAGATATGAAACGGGGAGGACAATGTTGATCCTCATCGCCGACACTCGGTGTCCTGTGGCAATATTAACCGTTGTTCATTCAACTGTGCGAGCCTCTGCTCTCATTGGACGGCGCCGACGCACACGCTCACCGGTTTATCTCGGTATCTCGGAGACCGATTGCAAAGTTGCTGTGATTGGAACACGGAGGGGCGGGAAAAAAAAAAAAAGTTTAGTTTGGGACAATTCTTCCTCAAGGTCGTGGCGTCGCCCCGACTGCGCCTGGCCGGTGGGAACGGAGATAAAAATGTCAAAGCCACAAATAAGAATATAAATAATAAAGTCCCCAACCAAGCTTGGTTAAATTGAACGGCAAAGGGGTCGTTTTCTCAACGTCCCTCTGAGATTTTAATCTCCGCTGCTAAATCTCTTTCCACCATATCTTCCTTTTGTCTCGCGGTTTCTCTCCCCGGAGAAACGGCGCTCGCCGCCGCGTGATGCGACGCCGAAGGGGCGGGCAAACTCGCGGAAGCATGGTGCATTCCGTCAGTCTATACAAACATCTCTTAAAAGCAGCCAGGAGCCGTTATGTTATTTCTTTTAAAGTGAGCAGAGAAAAGAAAATTAGAACAATGAAAGCAGCGTGTGATGAGGGGTCTAAACATGAATCTCAGGGGGTGTGGGAGAACGGATGAATGGATGGTGTCGGCTGTTTATAGTCCAGCTGTGCGCCATATTTTTGAGAAAATAAACCACATGATTAGTTACATTGTTGGCAAGCAGGACTTTGGCTGCCTGGGGAGTCCAACTCTTGATCTGTGGATCCCCAGAGCAGGCGGCTAACCGAGCGCGCTAATGGAAAGATGTGGCTTTGCATTACACCTCCTCACGACTTGAGACGGTTTAATCGCACGTGCGGAACACAGGCGTTTTTCTGTCTGTTTAAACTTGAAATGTTTTTGCAGCAATTCACCGACGGAATCCGAGCTAAGAGAAGGGTGCGGCGTTTGGGCCTCGTCTTTACTCCAAAGAAAATCCAGACAACATGACAGACCACGCGCAGGCCGCTGCCGCCTGCTCTGTCTGCGCTAGGCTGCTAGCAAAGTGGCGGCGCAGTTTGTGTACAGCAAGCGCGAGGCGGGCGATGAGTAGCCATGAAATGTTGCAGCGACCGAAACAAAAGCGAGGAAGTGTGATGAGGCATATCTGTCCCTCGGCTTCGCCAGTATTTTTATTTTTTATTTTTGGATCATTAGGTGCCGCCAGTAGATGCCGCTATTCTTCCTGGGGTCCGACATAGAAAATCATACATGCATAAAATCACAAAACATAGTGCGATGTATACATCAAATTGCAGTGATATTATATGTCTAACACCTCTTATAAAATACAATCACCTATCAAAATGTATAACAATATCGAAGATATGCATAATATATAACATAATATTCACATATTATATAACCCATCATATATATATTCCGATTATGTATCATCACACACTCTATAGATATAAATGTACATACTATAACATATACATATATAAGCCCATATATACTCACATATCTACATACGCTTATATGCACACATACACACAGCGGCACATATACAGCCGTCTACACATATACTATATATAAATACCCATATTACATTTCATTGCTATACATGTGATGTATGTATGTATGCATATAGATGTGTTTAATAGATCCTGCCTTAAGGGTCGTTTAAACTGAATTACACTATTTGTTTTATATATGCAATTTGCATGCAATCACCGCATGCGCACCCATCTTTGCTTGAACTAAAATTAAGATTTCTACAGTGTATTAGAGGCTTCTCTGTTGCAGTGATGTTCCTGACAAAAAGGAGACGTGACGTGTCATGAACATGTTAAGACGCCACCTAAGAATTTTACATCCTTGAATACAAAGATAAGTCTGCGGATTTCTTCAAGAAAAAAAAAAAGTGCTCAGAAGCTTTGCAAAGAAAAAAAGAAAACTCGCTTCACCAAAACAGCTTCTGTTCCCTCAAATGCCCCAAATAAATTAAAAATGTGGATGATTACAGATTAATATATTATTTTGGACTGTCAAGCCTTCAGCCTGTAAGTTACTTTATAATCATTTTTTTCATTCACAAACTTTATTATTATTATTATTTTCATGTACAGACATTTATACATATATAGAAATTGCTGTCCTAAGTTAATTACAGTGTTTACACACCTTAAACGCTGGCAAGCCAAGGAAATTTGTCTTTATGTGGGTGCTTATTCGTAGGGGGGCCTGAAAATATTTTTAGTGACCAAGGGGGACCCAGTTGAAAAAGTTTGGGAACCGCTACGCTAGACAAGGTAACAGGCTGATTTAATACCTGCTGCAGCGCCGCTCATGCATCATTTGGCTCCACCAGAAACAATCAGATGTGAGCTGTGCAAAGACTCGCACAGCAAATCTAAGAGAAATCAAATATTTATTAATGAGAAAACACGCCGCCCCCCGTGCGTCCCTCATTCTCTGGAAAAAAGGAAACCAAACTAAATAAACAACCGGCACACGGTATGACAAAAAAACCTCTGCGGCAATATTCATACAACCAGACTCAAAACTACAAGCAGACATCAGTCCCCAATGTGAAAAATGCCCATTCAAATAGGTTCAATATAGTCAATAATTCCAAATTCAATTGTGCCTTTTGTGGGTTAAGAAAACAAAATAATAAACTGTTGACCGTAGATAAAGGAATAAACTGTCTGTGTGGGCAAGTCCGGGAAACCCCGACTTCATAATCCAGAAGGAAATAATCCACTTTGATATTACCACAGTGTTGTTGTTGTATATTGTATTATACTATATATTGTATAATCCCAGGATTGTTGTAAGAAGGATCCGTCTAAACAGTGTTTCCTCACCTGTTGAGCGCATCTTCTCCAGCTCAAGTAATGACAAAAAGGAACCCTGAGAGAGCATCGCTGTCTCACTTCTGTCATTTCCGTGACCAAAAAAAATGACATACAACAGTCCATATTTGCATATCATGCACAGAACCCTGCGCTCGTCTGACCTTGTGTGCACATCTCACGAAATGTAGAAATGAAACGACTTCACAAAAAGTCACAAAATGTGCAAAAAAAATTAGATGAATTGAAAGAATGGTGAAAAATATTTTGCTGCTTCTGGGAAAATTGTTAAAAGGTAAACTCGGTGAAAACAGCGCCACCTATCGTCACATTACATCAGACCTCGGAGCCTGCTATCCGTTGGGGTTTCGTGTATCTAGGTTACAGTTGTTTTTTTGTTTTGTTTTTTTCTTTTTTTTGCTGCACAAACACTTTCATAGGGCAAAAAGTAAATAAGAGTGAGAATATTCTGAAGAAAAACAACACTGTCAGCACACAGCGGAGTGAATATTCCCTCTTCACTCGGTGAGACGGAGCCGACTGCGGCGACTCGTCATCGCCACTGACCAAATATCTCTCAGCAGTGGATCTTCCCCCCTCGCTGGAGGACCAGCGGCCGACGTCTGTAAAGGCGAAACGCGCTTGATTCTTTATCCTCATTAATTCCAAAACTGCAAAAGCCACAGGAAAAAAGAAAAAAAAAAAAAAGCCCCAAAGAAAATCCCATGACTTGCAGTTTGTAACTGTGGCTGCGACGTAAAAGTCGTGGCGCCCGGCAGGCACGGCGGCCATGCTTCCTCCCTGAGTAGGACGAAAAATCACTTTCTCTGGGGTTAGAAAAGATAAAGATGTGTAAATGAAGCTGACTCATGGAAACGGGACGCGAATCCGAATCTCTGGTGCTGATGTCAGACACTTTCTTAAGATGGCGGCCATTTTTCTTCTGAGACGCGAGTCTCCCTCCTCAGGATATTCAAAACATTGATAATTTCAAACTATTTGAACAAATCAAAAGTGTTTCAAGGTTTTGTTTTGTTTTTTATGACAGAGGCACGACTGGAACAAAGAGATCGTAAGTCATGTCAAGATTGATATGACATATGTGACCGAGATAGGTTATGGTGGAAGTGTGTGTGTGTGCGCGCGTGTGTGTGTGTGTGTGTAAGTGGTGGGTGGGCCGGGGGGGGGAGAACAGCTGGAACCCGGGTGAGAATTTACAATACGCGCGCGTTCTCATAAACAAAATATGAGGTAGCAGTCAAGCCAGATGCCCCAGAGCTCATCAGAGATGCAAATGAATGCAAACCTTAAGTTTTCTCTTGACTACTAATACCTTAAAGCGAAGCCCCGTCATTCATTTGTTATTGGATTATGCAAGATTGCAAGGCAGGGCGATGCAAATGTATGCTTATGATTGCAGGTGAGGCCGATGTCGTGACGTCCCGCAGGGCGCCGCCACGGCGAGCCCCCAAATAACGGCATCTGTTTCAACCTAAAATAACGGGCATTAATTGTGATGGGACTTGTCATACGAGGCACGGCGGCGGCGGCGGCTACGTCATTTCCGCACTGTGAACGCGTGTTCCTGCCTGAGGCCAGTCGGGTCGACTCGTCCGCCGAGAATGCAAAGCACTTGAACGCGTCAGCTTCCCGTAGCCACCGCGTTTGCCAGCAGCGGCCCGCCGACGCTCGGCAGTGATGCTCGTTGTTGTGAAGATGTTGGCTCGTAATATGTTAACAGCTTAGTTAAAGATCGGTTAAGTTTAGGCGGGAAAACAAAAATACATGGTTAGGTAAAAGGATGAGACAGTTGAGGTTAAGATAATTTATGACACACCTTTATTATTCCCAGAATGGGGAAAATTTATAGTGTCGCAGCAGCAAGTGGACAGTAAGAACAGAGTCAGTAGAAAAATGAGAAGAACAATGAGTAATAACTAAGTAGAAGAGTCACAGTCATGGTGATAAAGTGGCTCGGCATTGAGGTCCATACATGCTTTTTGTCATGTGTACTTACACATGACAGCAGCGACCGGAGCTGCTCGCCTGCACGCTTCATTCTGGCGCCGAAGCTTTCTTGACATTGGAGGAGACGGTCAACCGGCGGCTTCTCATAGAGGCACAAAAGAGTGTCTCTGCACGGGTATCAGACGCCGGCAGCCGTGACGAGCCGCGCCACCGCCTCGACGAGGTCGGAGCGTCGGGAATTTGACTTAACTGGGACAAGAATAGGCTGGAACCCGCCGAGCAAACACTTAACGCTCCTCAGACTGGAGCAGCACACGAGTAGCGGTCCCGCTTTGGTTTGAATGCTCGGCTCCGGCATCTTTCCCCTCCCCATCCTCACCCGTCCCACATTCCTTTTTTCTTTCCCAAATCCTTCCCTGACCTCCTCCCGTGTCTCCAGCCCGGGCGAGTGGGCGCCGGTCGCTCTCATCCTCCCAACACTCCGCCGCCGCCGACCCTGATGCATCACTCGCTAACGGGCATGGAGGAGAGAAACACAGAGGGAGAAAATAGAAGAGAGGGGTGCTATCCATCTCCTGCAGCAGTGTACTGTACAGTAGATCAGTGGTCTACTCCTGCTTTCATCTCCCAACTCCAGCAATCTGCCACCTGGCCTCCACACAAAAACCATTCATCTGAGCCTCGGAGCTTTGTTTTTTTTTTTTTTTTCCCCCACTGTGTTTCTCCTTCGCAGCATCTGTCCAGTCTGGATCTCGAAAACGGAAGGGGAAAAAAAAAATATATATATATATATATATATATATATATATATATATATATATATATATATATATATATATATATATATATATATACATTTATATATATTGCAAGAGACAACTTGCATTTGCACACGCGTAAATGGAGCGCTCTCGTAACACCCCTTACGAAACATACCCATGTAATCCTTAAGTGTTTTATTTCTGATAGGAGCCGGATTTCAGCCTTGGGTGAAATTCGTCTTGTATGGATCCTCTATAGCTTCCTCCACTTTCATTACAATTTCCCTTGATCCATGTTTTGGTTGTTAACGGGAAGATCGTGCTTTTATGCATGCAAGAATGGGAATTTCTAGGCTAGTCGGGGAGCTGGCGCAGCCACCTATGATTTCCCAAGGCACCCATAAAGCATCAAACCATGGGAACCAAGTCCATGATGGCGGTGGTGGTGACGACCTCTCCTCCAATCCCCAAAGCTACCCACCACCTTCAGGATGTAATCGCCTTCCCTTGACCCCACGGGGTCTTAAATCCTTCACTTTCTTCCCATTTAGCACCACAAGTCCATCACCGAGAGCCACGTTAAGTTGTTATTATCACCATCGCTCGGGGTCGTATAACCTGAGATATTGCACACCAGCAAAGTGCAGCCTTCCCGGGCGATGGTGCGGGATGTGGACGGGAGAAGCAGCAACTCCCTGTTGGCACGAAACCACTTTCTCTTTGTATTTGTTTTCAATGGCTAAGGAAGCAACGAAGGCGTTTTAAGAGCAGGTCGCGCTCTGGGCTATTCTCATGTGGCGGGTGGGTGGCCGGCGTTGGGGGTTAAAAAATGACCGCTCAGTTCCTGTCCACTGAGTGGTCTTAATATTATCTGCCCTAAACCTCACTGCACTTTGCAGCCTCCATCAACTGCCTTCTTTGAACCAATTTAGACCCCGCGAGCAGCGAACCCCCCCCCGCTCTTCTACCCCCAATAACCTTGTAGCTCACGTTCACACCAAAGGGCCTCACGCCGCGGTCTCTGCGCGCACTTCAGCGCAATTTTATCCAGAGGAGGAATCTGTCCACTCTTTTGAAAGACGTCTCTTTTAAGCAGACTTTTGCCCATTCGCTTTGAAAAGAGACGGCGCAGCCGGCCGGGTCTGTCTGCCTCCGTAAATGTTGCAGGAGCAGACTTCCACTTCATTGTGACCCAAGGTTTTTATTCGAGGAGCGAGCGAGCCACCGCAAAGAATATTTTTATATTCTTTTCAGCTTTGTTCCACAGTTTCTTTTGAAATTTCACAAACCAAAGGCCACACTGGGGCCGTTTCTGTCATCTATGCCATCTGCTAAATAGCCAAAACCCAACAGCTGTCAAACGCCTTTTTCGCCGCAACACCTGGAACGTCTGTTAGCTGTGTTTGTTGTCTGGTTTTAGTTTTTTTTTTATTTGTTTTGTTTTGTTTTGGGTTTTTTTTTTTTAATTGCAGTGGCAGCACAAACGCGTCCTCGGGGGAGGGGGGATGGTTCGAAATCCGGTTTGTCAGCCCGCTAACTCAGGCGGCCTCGCTTATTATGTAGCTGTCATCAATTTTGGGCGAGAGACGGCCGATGACGCCGACGCGATCTGACAGTCACCTGCTTCGGCGCTCGCGTGCACATTCCCGGACTCTGGAGGTTGCAGCCGTTTGCGTGGCTGATGATAGACTGGTGCTGGAAGATATCACACCGAGGGAGACGGGGGAGTCATAATTTGGATCCAGCTGACACTAACGACGCCTAGTTTTTTTTTTTTTGTTCCCCCCGCAACGCTTTTTAATTGTTTGCGCGGTGCCGGAAACTTCTTAAGGTCAGCTCAGCTTTGGTGTACGGCCTCATTGCTGGCGATTCGGACTTTAAAAAAAAAAAAGTGCAGACGCGCATGAGTCAGGACCCCTTAGGACCTTAAACTCGCACACTTGCACACACACATACACACACACAAACACACTTTGCAGCTCGGAGCATTTGTGAGAGAATTTTCTGCCTTATTTGGGTTTTTGTGTCATGCATGACTTTGGGCGATGGTGTCGGCTTCCTCCGCAGACTTGCAGGGCTGAGGTGGCTCCTGCAGGACGGCGCCGAGCTGACTGAGCATATGGCGAGAGGAAGCTGCCTACGGAACCCCTCTGCAAACTAAGTCGGAAACACGCCGCTAACAGTTTGCTTCTCCCCCCTCCCCGCTGCACGGAGGAGCCAATGTAGCAGGATTACACAGTATCACTTTACCACTGGAAGTTGCATCAACTCAAGAGTTGTTTTGGACCTATTCTAGATTTTTCTGTGCCACGGGAATAGTAGATAATTGCAGGGGGCAGTGGGGGAGTTCTACTTTATTGTCTGTCTGTCAATCAATAGGTTTAAGCAAAAATTAACAAGCCTTTTTATTTCTTTTTACAAAGCTCGGGCCAAGGAAGAGTCCATTGTGATCCAGATTTGATTAACAAAGTAAAAAAAAAAAAAAAAAAAAATATGCCCTCACAATGTTCTTTTAATTTTGCTTTGAGAAGGACTTTAATAGGCCTTGGAGGCACCAGGAGACTGAAAAGACCTCATGATTGATTTTTCTGGTCCATCCATCACAATCACCTTTAACACCGCTAATTCTCCGATAGCTGGAGAGTTAGCATTATTTACTTGCACTCCGTTTGAGACGTGATGAATAGCAGAAACAAGCCTGTGCCGGTCCGTCCATGAGATGGATTACATGAAAACCACCATGCAGATTTTCATGGTGGAAGGGTGGAGCTTGAACTTTGGGAGAATTCTATTACATTTTGGGACAGATTTCAGCATTTTTTTTATAGGCAGTACGTCTATATTTGTTTCTCCCAGCTATACCTCCAGGCATCATTTGAATTTTTGTTTAAAGCAACATTATGAACTATTACAAAATAGCATTTCTTGTGTGTGTGTGGGTCTGTGAAAACTGAATATTGTTAAGCTAAAATAAGGAAAATTAGTTGACATTAAAGTATGCTCATTCATTTTAATTGCCTTTAAAAAAAAAAGAAGCTGAATATGGATAAAGGTTATTAAAAGGTTTGGATGGAAGAATTAAGTGCTTCAAAAACATTTTGGTAGTTGAATGGTTTATGTAGCTCGAACTACCCGGGACGTACAAAAATCATGGAGAAAAAAAGAAGAAATATTTGGACGCTCTCAGCATTCACACTTAATTCATATGCCCCCTAGTGGTGGTGAGACAAACAGACACTGCGGCAGTCAGAGAAACAGATCCACACGCAGACACATTTTTTATTCAGACATCTTTTGAATTCAATAAACTCTCCATGATCATACAAAAGTCCCAGACGTAATGGCTTCAGAAGTGTTGATTAAACACCAAGCGTTCAAGGTAAAAAATCTCGGTAAGTGCTCTGAAAAGCCGGCGGTGCCACTTCTCCATATGAAATGAATACAAGTGAAAAATATTCCAAACAATGGAGAAGGTATTACTTTTAAAAACGTGAAAATGTCGGGCCCACTAATTCCTGACCTCCCGCGCCCCCGACTGTTCTCAGACTGTCTGTGAAGCCTTGGCACCGAAAGCTCGCCGAGAATTTGCATTGTTAGAGACGACCGTTAATGATTTAATACACAAGCTCTCGCCGCGGGGGCAGGGAGGGGGGAGGAGACGAAGTATGAGCGACAAAGCGGCGACTGAAGAGTGAAGTGCGCCTGAACGCGGCATTATACGGCTTCTTAGGGCGAGCCGAGGGGCCCCCCGCTGCGGCTGCGGCAGGAGAGCCAGGATGTCGCTAAGTCAGAGTCCCACCCCTCGTTAGCGACCGGGGCCCCGGCCGATATTCCGGCCTCATTACTTTACTACGTGAGCTATTAAAAGTGGAACCAGCCAAGCGAAGGCGACGGGAGGCTTTTATCTCTGGCAGAGAGCGCTGCAGACACACACACCAAAGGGGGATCTTGATGGCGGCCCAGCTCGGTGTCCCGACATCTGCCCAGTCTGAAAGGTGGAGCTCCTCCGCTGTCGCACCTGACCGCTCGCCAGCTGTTCCGCTTTGGCACGTTCCGCCGCCGATTCGGGATCAGCTTGGAACGCGCGCGCGGAGGAAGGTATTAATAGACAATGTGTCGGTGAGGCGTCACGTCGTCCCTGCAGAAGTGAGCAGCTTTGCGCACACACGCGCGCACACACACACACATATACTCTGGCGTCGGCTGCTGCCAC
>CAAKHG010016316.1:24529-55513 GCA_901007715.1 Dactylopterus volitans | reverse complement strand
GTTTGACTTGTTTCATAGTTGTATCAGTGTGAAACACACAGATCATAAACCAACGCATATTTACTATAAAATATAACGCAACAGCCCTGTAATCATCTCTCCCTTATTCAATCTGTTTCAATCATATTTTGTTTGTTTGAATCATATTTGAATGATTGTTATTTGGGGCTGTAATTTGTGATGCTGTTGGAACTGTACTGGGTTATACTGAGCAGTGTCTAATATTTTGCCTCCCAAATGCATACGAGCGGGATAACCAAAATAAGAATCAACATAAAACTCCCCCCAAAGGGGAATTTATTTCAGGGCTGTTGCATTGTATTCAATATTAAAAATGCAGTGGTTTTAATATTATAGCTGACCATTGTAGATGCTACAAGTCATTGCCTATTGATTTTGGTTGGATGCAGATTGTTAATAGAGAAATGTCGTCACTCTAAAGGCTGCATTGCTTCCTCTCTCCTCTCCAAGATATAACAGGCAAACCGACGTGGCCCTCGAGGGTGACATAGAGCAGGTGTGGGCGGCGCGGGTGCTCAAGGAGCCATGGCTTTTCAACGGGGCCAAGTTCCGGCTGCACTCGTTCCACTTGGCTTCCCCGAAGACTCCGTCGTCATCATCATCCTCCTCCATCGCTCCTGAACTCTCACCTGACACCCCCTCATGCCATGACCTCGCTTTGGGCTGCACGCAGGACCGGGACAGCCAATCACAGCGCAGACAAACAGGACAGGAGACCGTTTGTGCCTCTGATGGCCTTCATGATGCTGCTCGGGACGGTTTGGACTCCAGAAGCAAGCCTGAGGATAATGATGATGATGATGACGACACACAAGCTTCCTCCACATCTACGGTTGAACTTTCCTCACACTCTGATATCACCGCAGACGGTGAGGGGTCAAGGAGGCTTCTCGTTCTCAGAGTGGGCCTCACCTGCTACAAGGACTACCTGGGGACCAACTGGTCCTGCCGCGTGGCCGAGCTCCACAGGCGCGGTCAGGAGGAGTTTGGCGATCGCCTGGCGCTGCTGGCTCAGCCCCTGGGTGTGGGCGCCGTCCTGTGCACCGACGACGGACAGGTGGTGTTGATCCGGAGGAGCCAGAAGGTGGCCGAGGCGGGCGGGATGCTGGACATCCCCGGAGGTCACCCGGAGCCGAAGGTGAGGAGCCACGAGGCAAATTGCACGCCCTTGTGTGCGCCACTCACCGCCTGCGCTGCTCTCCTCAGGTGGTGTGTGAGCTCCTGGGCCAGGAGGTGTGTGAGGAGCGGGTCAGCGTGAGCGTGCTGCAGCAGAGGCCCGACGCCGTCGTGGCAGAGCTTTTCTCCTCTGTGTGCGCCGAGATCAGAGACGAGGTGGGTCGTCCTTAATCTTAATTCATGTGATTTGCTTAGCTCAACTGAGTCTGACTGGCACACTGGACTATGACTGCAATTTTTTTTTTAACAGTTGATTTGTTTTTCATTTAGTGGTTAATCCTTGATTTATATAAAGTGTTGTACTAAAAATATCCATCAAAGGTTTCCAGAGGAACAACCAACAAACATCTGAGGATATTCAGGTGATGGATCATGCAAACAACGAATAGCGTTAAATCTCTGCATTCCACACGCTGGAAGCAGCCGATATAGGTCATTAAAATATTAAAACAATTACACGCTCATTAAAGCTGCTAATTATTTTGTCTATTTATGCCTGCAGGTGAACGTTCCCCTGAGTTCGCTCGGAGAGCCGGTCCTGATGGGAGTTGCTCTGAATCACACCAGCGCCGGCAGGCCAAGCGCAGAGTTCTACGTCAGGTACCCGTCCCTCCGCGAGGAACCTCGTAAACGCGCTGACCTTCTCAAGAGTGGAGTCATTGCAGCTTAATGAGAGGGGGGGGGGGAAGGCATGAAAATATGAATTTTCATTTAATTAACCGGAATTTTTTTTTTTACAAGAATTGATGCTGTCGGAGCAAAACTTAATCGAAATGGTCATGAAAACTACTTGAAATTCCTGTCACACAGTCTTTCAATACCAACAATGCAAATTTGCAGATTTCTTTTTTATGTTGCCTCACTTGGAAACATGTGTAACCACTGTGGGAGTCCCTTGACAGAAAAAATGTAGCCCTCATCTGTAAGATTTAACATATTCTTAGTTTAGTGTAACATGTTGTTTTTAAATGTAACAGTCTTTATTTAACCAGATAAGTCCAACCTAAGTTTGCAAAAGAGACCTGGCAAGGACAACAGCATAAAAAGTTGCATACAAAACGATAACAAATTTGGGAGACAGACAAAACATGAAACATATAATTGCTATAATTTTTAGGCACAAAAAACCCGCTAAAAACAAAAATTAGTGACGTGAATCGTTAGAGTTTCAGTCTTAGGTTCGGCAGTAATACATTTTTTTTGCAGGCCTTTCCGATTTTTTCCCCCCCACCTCTATCAGTGCACCCTGGACACTGCAGATGTGTCTTTTAGATCTACAAATAAGTGCAAGATGAATGATGAATTGCACAGGTTTGCTTGTCAGTCGTATCTGTGTTTCCTCAGTTGCTCACTAACGTCTGATGAAGTTAGAGAGTTGTACTGGAAAGGAGGAGCAGAGGCCCAGGAGTCGACGGACATCGTCTTCCTCGGCAGAACAGTAAGACGAGTAGCCGTAACATTCACGCTCAGCCTCGAAAGTCTGCGTTGCAAACGTGGAAATAAGCTTTCCTGTTTGGGCAGTTGACTTGAGAGCAAAGCGTAGTGTTGTAACTAGATTTCTAGCCACGAGATGTTTTTTTGTTGTTTCTTTTTTAAATGATGAAAGTCAAAGCAAATATCAAAATTGCACGCCGCACAAATTTTAACCTTTAAAACGGGCCAAATTCTGTGAAAAGGCTGAGAAAACGTGCCTTTTGTCGACACTTGAAGGAGACGCTGCAGCTGCACAGCGGCAGCCCTCTGTGGTCGGAGCTGTGTCCGTCAGCCAAAGGCGCCGTGCTGCTTCTCCAGACCGTGAAGCCTCATTGAGAAGCGGCGCTGAGCTGAGCTCAGCTGAGCACCGGAGGCCCGGCACGTCGCCACGGACGACGGGGCCGGATCGCCAAACTCAAGAAACCGTGTCATTAATGTCAGATTTGTCACTTTCTGACTTTTGTTGATCAACTCGCTCAAATTGTGCAAAAATGTTTTTGCTTTTAAATTATTTGTACACTGTCTATTAAAAATACTAATTATAGAATATTTTGATTAAAAATCCCCAAAAACCCCCCACAGTGTCCTCTTAAATTCTTCAACACTGGTTAATCTGTGATTGGCTGAAGCAGGGAGTGCAATATTCAGTGCGGTTCTGTATATTATTATTATTTGCTGGTGTAGGCGGCCATCTTTCTACGACCTGAATGGGGCCGCTAGATTTGTCGGCCATGTAAACACACGCAGCCCGCCGGCTTCTGCTCCGCGCCGTTCCTCCTTCATCAGTAACAGCTGTAACCAAAATCTCTGCTGTTGTAGCCGCCGCTTTGGTCCTGATAAGCCACATTCCACTGAAATGTTAAACAGCGTGGACTCAGAATGTGATTGTAAATGAAGTTAAAAAAAAATAAAAAAAAATACAGGTTTGTAAGTTGCATATTCGCAGCTGGATGTTACTCACGTGTCTGGGCCGCTGGCTCCACGACTGCATGTTGGACCCTTTTGATGAAAGTAATGAAAAGCAAGTTAACGTGTTAAACATCGAGCCTCCCGAGGCGACGGCCGTCATTCCTCACACTGACCATACATCCCGCTCCAGCATGCCCAGCGAGGGTGGGGCCTCCTCTTGTGAAGTCTGAATTTCTTCTTCTCTCGCTTGGGGATTGGAGGGAGCAGTCGACGCGCCTCCTCTTTATACTTCTGCAGGAGTGCCTGCGCCGGCTCCTGGGGCAGCTCAACGTACTGCAGCTCCTCCAGGAGGTCGCTCTGCTGGTCCGGAAGACTGCAGCTCACTGGACAAACAGAGGAGGTCGCAATGGTAGAGGCATCTCACACATGCGGCGTTCCAGTGCTAATCAGTCTACAACTTTATATTGATAAGAGAGATGATTATTCACAGCCTGGTAACTTGAGCTGCATCCCAGGTTTATGGCAGCATCTTTTCATTCATCTTAATAACGTGATCAAGGAGGCAGACCTTGGAGTTTGAGCAGGGCGGTCTTCGGGATCTGTTCCCCGTCTCGCGCCTGGTGCTCAGACAGCCGTTTACTCCAGACCTCCGCTGACGGGAAAACCACCACCACCCGACGCCTGAAGCCTGCAAACAGCTGCAGCTTGTGGCGCCGTGCAGAGAGGAGGATGTTGCACTGGAAACGGGAGAGCAGAGAATGTCAGCTGCCCTTTTTGAAGGTGGGAAAACAATAACGTGACAAAATTTTAAACTCTTAAGTGTTACAGTATATATTTTTTTTAAACAACATTCTTGTGTGATGGTTTAAAAGTTCATACCCTTCTACCCTGCATCTGAAGGAGGGAGCATGTGTCTGAACATTGTCTATCCAACTGCAACGCAGGGCTTGATGTCTCTCAATCTCTTTTTTTAATTAATTGAAATACAGTAAGTGCAACATCTTCAATACCCTTAAGGAGTTATTTTCCAGGTAAAATTACTTCCTTGTTTACTGGGCAGTTTTGAAAGACACCAAGACACTTCATACAGTTCTCATACTCAATATTGTGTGTCGAAGTGAAATGTTACCTGGTCGAGAATGTAGTTGCCTGGAGTTTGACTGGCCAGCTTGATCAACTCAGTCAGACACTGCGAGGCCTGCTGGAGCCTGCTGTCTCTCGGTCCTCCACTCTAAATACACACACACACACACACACAAATCGGTCAGTCCAGACAAACGTGCCATCCAGCCATATTTAAGTGAAGAGTGTGTGGTGGCTGAGGCTGGTTTCTACTAACAATCATACATGTGAGCAGCTCCTCTGTGCCCAACAGCCGGTACTGTTTCTCTGGATGCTGCTGCATATGAGTTCTGGCCCAGTAGCTCTTCCCAGAGCCAGGCAGACCCTCCATCAACACCACCTACAGATACAGACAAAAAGAAGAAAAAAAGGAGGACGCTTCCTAGGTTAAATGCAGGCCATTTGCTATTTGCTGTAGCTCTACTTTGCTGCTCTGTTTTTTTTATCTTCTGGGGCTGCACCTGAAGGCAGCATAATCTTAGATTAATAATAAAAGAACAGATTCAACTACTTTGATTAGTCTCATCTTTGGTAGAGTTTGGCTTTGACATTTTGTCTGAAAATAACCGAATGATGTGTGAATTTAATATCCAGGGTGGCACTTAAATCTTCGGGAAACAAACACACCCTGTAATCGTATGAAGTTTCATTACACAGTCGAATGTGCCACCAGTTCCATCGCCTCATCAGATTGGGAATGTCTTGTTTATGTCAGATTACCAAGAGTAAGAAACAGTTATGTTTTCATATAATGTAATGATTAGATGCCATTAAGCAATCTGTAGCCATGCACCAAGTGAATCCAAACGATGACGCTGACGTTAATCAGCAGTAATACAACATAAGATCTAACAATGACTGTTGGAGCCACAGGAATATTTTTGTCTGTTCTGTTTGTTTAATTAGCAGAGGTCAATGTAAACAGAGATGCAGTGTTGTTGTTTATACACGAGGTGGAGCACTAGAACCAAAAGACAGGTAATAAAGGTAAGGTGCAGGTGATGAGCAGCAGGTGTGTGAACCGGGACAGGCAAGCAGTTCTTTTTTTTTTACCGTGTGTATGGAATTCAAACTGTTAAATGGAAACTTGCCCAAGACGAATTATGGACATGTAACGTTTTACCTGTGTGAAGGTGAGCACCGTGTGAGCAATAACGGGTCACCGCACTCAGAGACAGCAGGGTATTGGACATTGGTTTATTGTTGTTGCCAAGAATACGTGTGCGAACAAGTTCTCCCTTGTTCGCCCCCTCAAGGAACTCAAGTGTTTCTTAGTGGTAAAAGACCGTACAATGACCTTACTATGCTGTTACTTCAGAATGTAATAAATGATAAAATCGGATCAGAAACTTAGTGTCTAGGGA
Organism: Dactylopterus volitans; assembly: GCA_901007715.1. Taxonomy (NCBI): domain Eukaryota; kingdom Metazoa; phylum Chordata; class Actinopteri; order Syngnathiformes; family Dactylopteridae; genus Dactylopterus; species Dactylopterus volitans. The sequence goes on along the minus strand of CAAKHG010016316.1, from coordinate 49,448 downwards.
TCAGAGTGTGGTATTACAATATAAAGCGATTAAAAACCAACCAGAAAGGGGACGTTGAACTGCAAGAACAGTTGGGTTCTCTCCACGACTGCGAGAATGACTGCCAAATCAGGTTAACGAAGCTGACCAGACCCTTCTGGTGCCATAACGCAGGGAAGCGCAAACCCCACGCCATCAGTCGTATGTGGACGACCCATGGACTCATAATTAGAAAACTACTTCTGTTTACTGTTCATATGCAGAGGGTGAACACTGAAGATAACCTCAGTTAACCTGACACACGATAATGTTTAATGTTGATTATTTTCATGTAAAATTACGTGAAATTATTTAAGTGATGATGGCTGAGGCGTGGAGAGACGAAGGAGGAGGAAGCCGTGATCACATGCAGCACGAACGTACGTGACTAAGATGTTCTACTATTCTACAATTCATTTGGAAGACGCTTTTATCCGGAGCGACGCAAATCTGAGAGCTGAAATAGCACAGGCAAGGATGTCGTCAGGCGAGAACACAAGTATCGGAGTAAATAGGTTATATCACTCTTTAAATAGAGAGCTTGTCCACCTGCACAGGAGTTTTACTGTGTGTCCAACAACACATTAAAATGTACTTCCATTGGAAACCCACCTCGCAAAGCGCTCTGGCGTCAGGGGCCGACGTGGCACGCACCCTCTGCCCAGCAGGGAGCGCCGCCACCATCGTGAACCCTGGAGGGCCGGGGTACCAGGAGGGAGCCGCTGGGTTCAGTAGGAATCGGACCGAGCAGCTCTTACAGAGGACGTGCGGGAACAGAGCGCGGCGCCCCAGCACCGCGCCTTCCAGGGAAAATGCAACGCCCATGAAGCACCCATTTTTATAGAAGGAGAGCTGAACGGCACCGTCCGTGGAGAGAGACTGTTGGTGTGTGAGCACGAAACACAGTTAGTTAAAATCAACTCCATCTGCTCATGACAAGGGAGATTTTAAAAAAAAATGAAAAGGATGAAATGGGAAAAGTGGCACTCACAGCATAACAGCCAATGATATCCCCCTCTGAAAACGGCTCTCCATATTGCTCCTCCTTTCCCCCTGACAGTTTTCTCCCACATCCATCATAAGCAAAAGATAATTCCTCTTCACCTGAGGGCAGACAAGTGGAGAGCCAGAATGAGAAGAAACGTGAGAATTTAAGGTATTTAATGAGAACAAATACATCTAAAAAGAAAAATGCCTTTGTTTAAAAAAAAAACTATGTAAAAAGCATGAAAAAAACCTTGGTTATGATACAAAATCCTTACCCAGCAGTAGTGAGGTGCTGGCCACTGACCAACCTATTCTCATCCCATAGTCTGCAATTCCCTCCTGGTCTTCCGTCTGTGTACTCGGCAACTTCCTCTCCAGCCTCGCCTCGAAGCCCACCCTGCCCTGAGTCACCCCGTGGGTGAGCCTGCAGCCGGACCACAGCAACGGAAATCTGTCCCAAAATCGCGGCTGGCCACAAGCTCCGTCCGGGGCCACCTCAAAGTGGAGGTGGCTGCCATCTGAGCGAGGAAGAGCGGCAGTCGGTGGTACAAAATGAGTCTGCTGTTTTCACGTTTTATTTCAAAGAAAAAAATGTCCTTAAGTGGCTATTTATCAAGATTGGACGATTTTATTTCGTTCACTAGAAAGGTTAAAGGGCCACTGAAACACTCACTTGGATCGAGTCGGACTTCATGTTTATCCTCCTCCACTGTCTCGTCTCTCTCCGGCGGCGGTTGTGGTGATTTTGCTCTGGTTAAGGGAAAAAAAAAGAAGAAACAGACATTGCTTAGTTGCTTGAATGACACATTTAAAACATCTCAGAGGCAGGTTGACTTTTAACCTCCAATTCATGACGGGGCCAATAGCTGTTGTCCCAGCCTGCCCATTACCCACCCGCCAACCCACGCTGATCCATGATATTATAGTGAGATTGTGTGGGGGAGGGTCATTACCTCATTACCCAGAGCTGATGAACGGATCTCTCAACTGTGTTAGGTGGTCAGGATGCACCTGACCACCTAAAAGTAGGCAGCCGGATGGCGGGAGGCACTCAAAATGTATTGATGTGCGATCGTTCATGACAGCGGGGTTTTTTTTACTGCAAGACCAGCCGAGCTAACGGTGAGTTCCCAGTATTCGTAGTAGTTTTAACTTGCCTACAGTCTGCAGTGGTCCTTAATGACTGATGTGCATGCTGATACTCTCCCCCATTTGTGTGCAGTGCATTGTTCTTTAAAGTGTGTGTATATGTGTGTGTGCGTGCGTGAAGTTATTCTATCCCACTTGCATCCCCGTGTCTTAGGGTTGCTGGGAGGCCACTGTGGCCGTCTGGGGTTGACCTCAGGAGGCCTTTTTAACCGTCATCTCAGGTTGTGGCGTGAAGCTTCTCTTGTCCCTGACGCCGAAACCAGTCCGTGTTATCAAAGGTGGTGACACCTCAAACTCTCTATTAAAATCTATTATAATAATGCAAAAAATACCGTGGAGTGGCAGATGTAATGTTGACTGGTGTATTCTCTCATGGGGGCTGCTGCGCGGTAGCTAGCTAGCTCCCCCTACCTCTTATAGCGTATCTCCTCTTTGAACTCGTAGAAAGCTCTTCCTCGCTCCTCCCCGGGACGGTGGGCGCCTGCCGGCGGCCTCCGCGGGCGTCCAGCGCCGGCTGGACACACACTCTCGCCCTCTGACACACACTCGGGGTCGGTCTGCGGCGTCGGCAGCCCGCCGTCAGTGTCAGTCTGAGTGGCGGAGTCCGAGTACTCTCTGGACCGGTCCCGCTCGCACCGCGCAGTAACACCACCCGCCGCCGGCGATGGCGCCGCGAACTCCACGGCCTCCATGGGTGTTAGAGGTGAGGACGAGCCGCTGCTTTCCCGTTTAAGCTCCCCCGCGTCGTCCCCGACGCCCCGCGCGGGCTCCAAGGCGGACCAGAGCCTGTCGACCAGCTCAGCCTTCAGTCCTCTGGTGTCGAAGCCAACTTCCTTGAGCCTGGACCGCAGTTCGGCCACTTTTAACTTTTTAATGTCACTCAGTTTCATCTTTGCCGCGTTTTAGTGTAACTTCTGCTGCTCGCGGTAGCTTTTTGGTGGCTTGTTTAGTACAACACAAAGTAAACAGCGGAAGAGTCGTCCAGCTCGCGTCAAATCAACTGTTCAATATCGTGCCCACGTTTGTGATTGGCTGGTGGGCCTCCTTCACTTCCTTGTTCCTCTGTTTTTCTGGTAGATTCAACACCTGCAGATATATTTACTGCCACCCAGCGACAGTAAATGTTACTACAACTAGTATCTCTTACCACCCTCAGTACGATGAAGTCTACGGCTCCTACTGTGGTTTGCTGTTGGCCAATTACAACCAAAACTGTTTAGATTTTTTTCATTATTTTACTCTTACATATTTGTAGGCTACGTGATTACTTAGCAGTGGGTGCAGTTCTTCTAACCCATCACATTTAAAATGGAGGAGCTGTAGTTTCTACCTCTCTATATTTGCCTTAAACTGAGGCGCCCCCAAGAATGTTGGGGGCGCCTTTCCTTGCCCCCTTTCACCTGTCCCATTTTTATATTTATGTCAAAAAATGGAAAAGCATATCAGGATAGTTCTTAATATCTGGTCTTATTCCATTTATTCATGTGTATCCTCCTCACATATTATTGGTAAAGATGACATGCCTGACTCTTTAGCTCCTTTATATGCTAATTTTTCTTCACTAACCATTTTACAGTGTGGTGCCAGTTGTTCAGTTTCAGAGTTCGGACACCTTTCCTTTGCAATGGGAAGCTTTTTATTTGGCAAGATGAATGCAAAAACCAGGAATACAAATGAGAACAAACATGTACACGAGGTAAAAAGGAAATTCAGTCAATTATGATACAAAAACATTTCCGTTAATTACAAATCATTTCAAGTAACAACACCGTCTCATCTCTTTATTCCCTCAGATTTCTGGCTCCACTGTCTGCGAGTCATTGCAGCTGCTTGGGTCTGACATATCAGGAAAGACATCCAGGAGCAACTTTCCCTTTTCATTGATAAGTGAGGGCTCCACACAAATCACCCAGTAGGTAAACTATCAGCAATACTGGAAAGGTTTATCTCTACTTATCCTCGTTAAGCAGGAGAATCCCATCACATTGCGATCATTTTTTTTTTTGGATTTGACTGCTTCATCAATGGCCTCGGAGCAGCTGCGTCAATGCAAACAGCATCATCATAAAAATCTTCACAGTAGGAGCGATGGGCGACAGTGAATTTTTTTTTTCTTTCTCCGTTACGCAACAGAACATTCGGGTCATGCTCACACAGTGAGCCTGTTTCACATAAGCGGTGGCTCAGTCACACTCTTACCACATGCTTCACAATAAAAGCGCCTCGGTGCTTCCTCTGAATATTCCACACAGAAGTCAACAACAATGTTTTCTCCCTGACAAGTACACAAGTGTGCAAAGTGTCCAGCAGAACTGTACAAAAGAATACAAACAAACAAAAAAAACAACCCATGCATATTAAATATTCTCGAGACAAACTGCGACACAAACACCATCTGGTCGCTCGCGGCGTCATCACTGACATCAGTTACGTGTAATGAATAAATTCACAGCCATGATCAAACGACGATAAGCAGATTCTGAGTAAGACTGTTGGCATGAGTTTGCTATTAGTTCAAGAATTCTGGTGAAGGTTTCTTCTCTTTATAATCCCTTTGAATCCTGGAAAATGTTGCTTTTAGCACCCATTTCTACTATATACAATATGTATATATGTCTACCGTTGTAGCTTCACTTGATTCACAGAACTAAGCATTTTTGTGACTAAATCTTTCACATGTTTTTGAAAAACATGTGGGAGTTTTCGACTGGTGATACTGTATTGCAAGAAAACCTAAAAATGTCTTCTAACCATCATGAAATAATACATCTGCAGCAAAAGGAGGATGACTTGATTAATTGCTTCTCAAATTATTTGAGTATTTGTTGCTCAATCCAGATTAAGATAGTGGTGGGGGACAGGCTCTACTGTGTTAGAATAAACATTCCCCCCAATGTGAACCAAAATTAAACTGTTTTGTTAACAGTTAAAATTGTCTCCACTGATATATTCAAAATTTCAATTCCAAACAAAGTCTACAAATATATTTCATATCATATGGTAAAAACATGGAAGGACACATTTTAATTTCTGTCTAGTATCAAAGTAGCTGCTTGGAAAACTTTTTTTTAGTTTGCTCAGCACATTTTTCCCCCCACACACATTGATGCTGGAGATAATATTAATATTTCTTTGCAAATTTACAAAAGCAATTTCTACATTTCAGTTTGAAGATGGCTCAACAGGCCAGCTGCTATTTTCCAAGTCATCGCCCAGCCTGCAGTGTGAACGCCCAGACAGAGCTGCTATTGTGGAATTCTCTCAGCTCTGTTTATTTATAAAGAGAACGCTGATGGCCACTTGTTGGCTCGGCAGTGAGCAGCCTCTCCTCTCAACAGTCTGTGACCCCTTCAAACAAATTCTATGACAACACTCATGAGAGTTAACGCATTGTTTTGTTTTTGGTTTTTTTTTGGATTTGCTAGCATCAAACATCCGCTTTCCCCGGGGAGCTTCATGCACTCAGATGCTTTCAACTCTCCATCCATCATCGCCCATGACTCTGGATGAGCTGGTCAAGTTGTGCTTTAAAGTACCTTTTATAAGCCTTTTGTTTTTTTTAAAGGATGGGTGTTTATCTGTCAGAACCCCTCCTTACAGATGCTTAGCTCTGTGAAGTAAATGCAATAACACGTGAGGCGCAAATGGGGCCAAAACTATGACGTCACCATGAGGTGTTTGGCGTGGGCAAGGGAGGGCAACCTGGGAAGGCGGCGCGATGAAACGTGAGGGATGTCGGCCCTGCCCGGACATCAGGTTATGAGCTGAGGTGATCATGTGTGAAAGGTGCCGCGAGGAAGAAAAAAGGTTCAACGACGCCTAGACTAAGATGGTGGGTGTAGCTGGAGGATGCGGAGGCGAGGGGGAGCCTTCGGATGGGCTGTGCCTGAGCAGCAGCTCCTTCTCCCGGGGAAGACAAGGCCCGCTGATGTGCTGGCTGTGGGAGTGGTAGAGTCGCAGGAAGGCCAGGATGGACTGGGCGAGCCACAGAGCCGTAACGCACCACAGGGAGGCCTGAGCAGAGGGCAGGGGGGGGCATGGTCCAGCTCACAGTCACACTCGTTCAACTTCAAAAAAAAAAACGACCGCGCAAAGCATCCCGTGTGTGGCAGGACGCGGAAAACACCAGCAAGAGTGTGTGCATGTAACCTCGCGTGCACGTGCGAGCGCTCCTACCTGTGCAAGACTGAGCTCCGTGTAGAAGGAGGACGTGTCCACATCCAGGTAAAGAGGAACAGACTGGGATTCGGCACAACTGAAGATAAAGAAAAGGAAAAATCGGGGGATGAGATTCAGGCTTCGGCTCGGAGCACGAGTCAGTTTAAACGTGACCGAAGGTGACGTGACGTGACGGAGCAAGACAGCACAATTTTTACCGTTGTGTAATGTTAACTCTGCTATGGTCTACCTACTCACCTACTGGTATCGGACATTAACTGCCTGGAATCATGATGTTATCTGGAACTATTCTGACATCATGCTTTGCTGATTGCGATGGTTTAAAAACTATTTATTCATAAACCATTTATCACATCACTCCTGCATGGTTACTAGTTTGTTTTAGAGCTACCGATAACGTTGAATGTATCTTATCATTTCACGGCTTTTATAGTTGGGGCTTTAGTACTTTAACTGATAGCATATCTTCTTTTGTAAATGCTATTAATAATGTTAGTCTTAAGCTTTACATTTCCAGTTCCGCTCTGTTTTAAGATCTTTTCTGGATGTGGTTGCCTGCTTGGTCCATTTAAAAACTTCAAGTAAGACTGCCTAAACCAAAAACTGCTTTTTTCCTCCTTTCAGGCTGCGCACTCAGACCTGCAGCCAACATAGACGCTTCTGCAGCTGCTGCAGGGAGTTCATCCACTCCATAAGTGTCTGTTTGAGCCAAAACACAAGGGATTTCAACATTCTGTAATTGGAAAATCCCCCCCCATCTGCTACTTGTCAGCATCAGGGACCCATTGACTCATCAATCACAATATTGTTATATGTACACAGCTAGAATATTGAGGGCAAAAAATGTGATACAAATGTCAATATATTTGGTCCCAGCTATTTGGAGAAACTAGAAATGCGTTGACTATATCAGAAATGACAAAAAAAGGTTACTGGAAATATTCTGTAAACATCTATGATGTTCTGGTCGTCTCTGTCCAGTCACGTTGTAAAAATCTGTTTGACAGATAGGAAAAACCAGCGTGACGCTACGATGGGCGCCAGGCGCGACTCGGCCCACCTGTAATCTCGTGCGCTGTGGTCAGTCACCGTGTCACACCAGGAGAGCAGACCGAGAGACAGGATGACGCTGGCGCCTCCGGACAGGAAGAGCACGCACACGCTGAGCAGGACCGTCAGGAAGGACGAAAACAGGGTGCTGGGCAGGATCACACATCACGGGACACGAGTGAGCATGTGGCCAAAACAAACGCGTTCGGAGGTGGTGGGTATAAACTTAACTGGGCACATATTTTTCTCATGAATTCGTTGTGTCGTTTTCAAGTCAAACATTCTCATGATTCAGCTTTTCATTTGCGAAGGCTGACTTGATTTAAATCTGCGTCAAGCAATGAAGAGTCCACCTTTGTTCCAGTGAAAAACGATTAATCTATTTGACAAAAAAAATCAAGAATGTATCTGTTGCTGTAGAAGTATTATCCACAAAATTGTGATGCAAAAGACTAATATGCATTTTCAGCTAAATTAAATTTTTAAAGAGGGTGTCTACACATGAAGGCTACTTGAGATACATTTTGGTACAAAATTTTTCTCCTCCTGCTGCTACAACATTAGCAGCTGGGGCCGGCGATAACACAAATATGGCTTCAACGCCATGCCAAGTAATAGTGTGCCAACATTGCTAATGTCGGTGTCAATACCGATACTTTTTAAAAAAGTTTTTTTTTTTTTGAAGGAAAACAAATATTAATCAAAGTGCAAAACAGGAAACGAAAACCCAAACTGTCCTCAAACATTCTTCTGAGAGAAATGTCTCTTAAGCTTGAAGTCAGAAATGAAAACCTCCAAGTTGTCCATGACTTCATGACAAAATTGCTGCAGAACTAAAGATATTCCCTTAAGCTTCAGCTGCGTAACTTTCAAAGTCATATGATGAAAAAAACAACGAGTCTCCTTGACATGAATCAAAGCTTTCATCTTATTTCCAGCTAAACTAGCATTTAGGTGGGTTGCTGGTAAACACGGAGCGATTTTGAAGGCATCATCACCTCCAGAATGTGACTCTCCACTCGCTTGAGTAATCATGAACATACCGTTTCCAAAAAAAAGGACTTTTCTCACAATCAGAACTGAAACTGAACCCTCAGTATCGATCCAATTTACGCTAGAATCGATCATGGAGGACAGTGCTGACTATCGGCAGTATCGGCTGACCCCGCCCACTTCTGATTGGCACCGAAGTGACGTTCCGCGGTAATAACTAGGTCAGTGTGCCACCGCGCCGCCATCGACCGTAACTCGTTCGCGTGCTATAATGCGTGTGTGTGTGTGAGTGAGTGTGTGTGGTGTGTGTATTGCGTCGGCACTCACTCGTCGTGTCGTCCGTGCAGGTAGAAGAGGCACCTCCAGCCCTGCGCGGCGCCGTACAGCACCGTGAAGATGCCGACGAACGTGGCGAACTGGCAGGCCGCCGGCGGGCCCCACTGCTGCACCACCAGATGGGTGACGTCCCGCGGCTGCCCCGTCAGCTCGGCCCGGCTCTCGGTCCTCCAGTAGCCGGTGGAAAAGAGTGCGCAGCGGCCCTTGAAGGCGGAGCCGTTGAGCGCCATCGGGACGACCACCAGCAAGCCCGCGACGATGGACAGGGCGTGCGCGGCACAGTGGGCCAGCAACAGCCGGCGGTCCAGTTCCATGTTCGCTGTCGAAAATTAAAAAAAAAAACAAACAACAAACTGCGAGTCCTAAAGCAAATTACCTCGCAACAAAAAAAAAATGTCAGTACATGTCTGTTTTCATTCCCCACCAAAAAAAAAACACACAGCTCCCGGTGGCGCTTGGTATTTAAAGAAACAAGGGCGGGGACCGAGTCATGGCCGCGCATTCCAGCCGTTACACAACAGCGATCGCCTATTAAAACAGGGCAGCGAAGAGGTGTCACTCGCCCTCAGAAGCCATGACAAAGAATCACACCCGTAAAAAATAATCATGACAATCGTAACAAAAATAGTAGTTCCATGGACATTTTTGTAACGTTAATAGTTATATTAATTATCCGCAAAGCAAAGAATCCAGGCAGCTACCAGCTATCGTTTAATATACTTGTACAACCAGTGCATGTGACAGCTGCAGCGCATGCGGTACAGTCAGTACCAATACCATTTTTTTTACTGCACGTTAAAATATGTGAATAAAGCGTGTTCTAAAACTTTTAAAAACTCTCAAATGGTCGTTTGAATTTTTTTTTTAAATGTTTCCAAACGTTTCATGTGGCCATTGATTTGGCACTGCGTCGAATGCAGTCGTGACACTTTGATGGTTGGAAGTTGGTTTTAATCATAGGCGACCTCAGTAATTTCAGATGAATTCAACTAAGTTATACACGCAAAAATACGTCTTAAAGATCTCTTCTGCATGTTTTTAAACGTTTCTCGCCTATAGGAAAAGAAACTGGGCCAACAACGTCATGATGGATGCAGTTACATTAATATACTCTGGCAAAGACAGTAATTATAACTATTATCACCGTTGAGACTTAGCATCTTAAAGCCAGGAGGCCGTGTTTTTGCTTTTAGTTTTAGGTTGAGTGAGCCGTCTTCTCATTATAAACGATCTTCGGTGCTCTTCCTCCGGCAGTCACGTCCTCGCGGTGACGTCAATGACACGCCCCCATTCAGAGGAGGATTTAAACGTCCTGCATCTCTGGAAAAGTTCCAGCGATAAAGGATGAACAGCGGCGAACCGCATCTGATTAAAGATGGCGCTCACATTAACAAGTTGACAGCCACGAAACTGCAAAAAAAAAAAAAAGGAAAAAAATTTTTTTTTTTCGGAACAGTTCTCCAGAGGATGTGGAAGAACACGGCGCAGAATAGTGATACTATTATTATTATCATGAAGACAATGTGCAGAAATGTAGTGTTGCGAATGACTAAAACTAATGGCAATAACATCTAACATGATAATAATGCGAGTACTGTGACAAACTGACCTTAATGCACAGCCAGAAACATTCGCAGTTATCCTCATCAGACAGGGCTGCTGAATTTTTGTGAAACCGTGATCATAGTTGAGCGACGTCACCACCCAGAACCACTAGGAAGAGACCAGAATGTAATCGGTAAAATGTTACTCCAGTAAAAATGTTTTCTCCCAGTTTGATTCAGTCAATTACACTGTAGTCCTATTATGCACCAGAACGTAGCATGCAGTTTTGTTGTTGTAACTCTTTTAAATATGTCTCACGACTGCTTTAATCCATCGATAAACAATTATAGGCGCGAAGATCTCTTAATTCACTGTTTTCATTTCACTGGCCTGTTATTTCTTCATTCTCTTACCCTGAAAGTCAACCAGTATGAAGCCAAATTGGCCTAAAAAAAGTCACATATCAACCTTCTAAATAACAAAAAGTAAAGACGGCCTCCGTAAAAAAAGAAATAGTCTTACGCTCTCGTTTTAGAATAACAGGCACTTAAGTGTCATACGAGCAGCAAGACAAACCACAGGGGGCTCAGGAACAAAATGCCGAAACCCGGGATCGAACCAGGGACCTTTAGATCTTCAGTCTAACGCTCTCCCAACTGAGCTATTTCGGCGATGAAACATGTTGCTAACACATAGCGAATTTACAGTAATACAGAAAACCGGGTCACTTAAACCGTATTATTTTTGTGTTCCAGTTTTTTGTTGTTTTTTTTCGGCAGTAACTCGACGCACCGCCGCCCCCTTCCCGATCTCGACCGGGCCCCGCCGGGTCACGGCCGTCTCCGCGGCGGCGCTGCGCGCCGAGCGTCGCGGTGACGTAATTACACTCCTCACCCTCGGCGCAGAGGCTGTTGGGAAGAAAGATCAAGAATCGATGGCACGGACTTAGCGCTGGCGGCGGAGATTATGCGTTCGCGCAGGAGACCGGCGCCGCCGTCGAAGCGAAGATGAGACCCTCTGCTGCGTAGAAGGCGGAGAACGTTGTGCTGCCGTGCCGCGGTTATTTATTTTATTTTATTTTATTTTTTTTTACTGAACCGCCGTAGTTTGGCTAGCTAGCGCTAGCTGGCTAGCAGCCGCATTTGTTATTGTTGTAGCTTTTTCTGGCGACCGCGTAAACATTCGTCCCAGAGGTTCCCCGGCCGACGCAAGGGTCCGGAACCGCCTGAGTGATGTGTTTCTGTCCGTCCCGGGAAGATGGATGAGAGGTCCGGCAGCGGCAGCGGCCACCACAGGCTCCTGATCGTCCTGCTCATGGTGTTGCTCTTTGGCGTCATAATGGTCCAGTATGTGTGCCCGAGCAGGTCCGAGTGCCAGATGCTCCACCAGCTGGGCTCCTGGCTCAATGTGGGCCGCGGAGCTGGCCCCCGGGGCACTGGTGACGAGGTCCAAAACGGGCCCGCGAAGGACCCGTACATCGCTGAGGACGGCGCCCTGGTCCGCTTCATCCCCCGCTTCAACTTCACCAAAGCCGACCTGAACCGCGTCGTGGACTTTAACATCAAGGGCGATGACGTCATAGTGTTTCTGCACATCCAGAAGACGGGCGGCACCACGTTCGGGCGGCACCTGGTGCGGAACATCCAGCTGGAGAGGCCCTGCGAGTGCCACGCCGGCCAGAAGAAGTGCACTTGTCTGAGGCCAGGTAAGAAGGAGACCTGGCTCTTCTCCCGGTTCTCCACTGGCTGGAGCTGCGGGCTTCACGCCGACTGGACCGAGCTGACCAGCTGCGTCCCGTCGCGCATGGACTCGAGGGAGGCTCCGAAGAACCTGCCGAGGTAAGTCGAGGAGGGTGGGAGTCATGGAGGAGCCGTAAAATATCATCCAGTCTGGGTGTATTTACCTGTGTGCACAAGAGTGCAGGTGACTGATGCAAAAACAACCATCTGCAGTACAGATAAACTGACCATTCACATCTGTGCTACCAGTGTTGTGCAAATGTTGCACACTGGTGGGGGATAAAAACGGATGATTTTGGCACACATGCCACAGGCGTTGACACGCTTATCTGAAGGCGCAGGTTAACCGGGTCAGGCGGGATGTTGAACTTTCTCTGGTTCACTGTGACCAGTGACTCCCGCTAAAAGCGAGTGGTCAATATTTTGCACGCCCACAAGTCACCCACACACCGAATTCAACATAAAAACATCCTGAAACAATCGCCAACAGCACAAACGCTTGTGGCTTTGGCCTGCGTAGAAGAAACAGCAGAGACCATATATTTGATACAGCTGAAGATAAATTCCATATTCATTGCTTATTTTAAAACTGTTAAACATTCAGACACACACCAAGTGCAGTAACATCTTAAGGCTCCTCAAGTCGTGAAATCACGTTGTGAAAATGTCCTCTTTCTCCTCCCCAGTAGGAACTATTATTATATAACCATCCTCAGAGATCCGGTGTCACGCTACCTGAGCGAGTGGCGTCACGTGCAGCGCGGCGCCACATGGAAGGCTTCCTTACACGTGTGCGACGGGCGCTCGCCGACGCTGTCCGAGCTGCCGAGCTGCTACTCGGGAGACGACTGGTCGGGCTGCTCCCTGCAGGAGTTCATGGACTGCCCATACAACCTGGCCAACAACCGGCAGACCCGCATGCTGGCCGATCTCAGCCTGGTGGGTTGCTACAACGTGTCGGCCATGAGCGAGGAGGAGCGCTGGGCGGTGCTCCTGGACAGCGCTAAGCGCAACCTGCGCGGCATGGCCTTCTTCGGGCTGACGGAGTACCAGCGCAAGACCCAGTACCTGTTTGAGCGGACCTTCAACCTGGAGTTCATCGCGCCCTTCACCCAGCTGAACGGCACCCGCGCCGCCAGCGTCGAGGTGCCCCCCGAGACCCAGCACAGAATCCGCCAGCTGAACCGATGGGACGTGGAGCTCTACGAGTACGCTCGCGACCTTTTCCTGCAGCGATTCCAAGTGGCGAGGCAGCGGGAGCGCAGGCAGGCCAGGGAGAGGCGGCAGCAGGAGAGGAGGCGGCTCCGTGGAAGGCTCCCCACCAAGCAAGGGAGGCAGCTAAAGCCCACAGAAACGCCCCCTCCGCCCGACAGCCACCCTGCGGGGACTGAGGGGCAGCAGAGAGGGGGAGCGTTCCAAGATGGCGCCGAGTCTGAAGCGTTGCTCCCAGAATGGTGGGATCTGGATGAGAACAGCACCATGGACGACTACATGGACAATGTGGAACAGTGGTAATGACTAAAGATTCGAAATTCTGAAAACTGTATCGTCTGATATTCTTTTTTTTTTTTAAAGAAATGCATTACATAAGAACTTTGATACGGATGCATTTTGGCCACTATGGGTTTGTGACCAAGATATTTACTGAGTTAAAAAAAAACAAACCCAAACCTTTATCAAAAAATACCTTTCAGCAACTGCAACAACGAACTTCACTGGAATTGTTATTATTACTCTTGTAGTAAAGGATGGTTCTCATTTAAAAAACAAACAAACAAACAAACACTAATTGCATAAGTATTGATCTAAACTTAAGTCAGAATGTTTGAAATGGATCACTTTTGTGTCGAGCTACACCATGTAAGTGACAAACCCGAGTTTGTCCTCAGGCTTTTACCTCAAGAGGAGATGGCTGACCTCTGGCAGCTGATAGTAGCAAAAGCAAGCTGTGATTTTATTAGGTCGTGCACTGCACTTCGATGGCAAATGAGCATGTTACCGGGAAGACGCTTAGAGCCACAAAATGCAGACTTTATTCTGCTCTGTCAGCTGTGTGACGCTTTCAAGCAACCCCCTCGAAGGATCGGTGTGTTTGCCAGCCGCGGACTGGTCTCTGGTGGACAAAACGGAGCAATAGCGGCGCTGGTAAAAATGGCTAAAGCGCGCGTCTTTGGCTTTCTATTACTTTTGACTCATTGATACCTGTTAGCTGTCACAAAAAGCCAGTACTGATTTTATCTGCAATAAGCTTAATTGGGCCCGCCGGCGTAACGAGGCGGGCTCCGGTAAAGACGAGAACAGGCAGGACCGTGTCTTAATGCTGAATGTGCCCAGTTCTGCCTTGTCTCCTGTTTATTAATTCAAGTTATTTTTAGTATATGCCTTGTAGTGAATTCTCCTTTTTTCTCACTATAAACTGTTTAATATGACATGATTATTTATTGATATTGATTGTATTTCTTTGCCACAGATAACATACAGGACATGATGACTACGTTTCCTTGACAGAAAGGAAGGCCGGTTTATTTATCTGTTCGTCCATTTTAATCCGTTTTTGTGACCTGTACACATCTGAATGCTCGTGATGTCAGTTGAAACAAGGGACTGTTTTTTTTAATGTTTTATCCAAAAAAATATATACATACTACTGTTTGTGGTTAACAATCTGTATGTTTTGCCAAACTGTTGTCTTGTCTGAAATGTGTACATTTCAAATGTACCTGTTTTAAAATGTCATTTAAGTAACAGAAAATAAGATACCTCAATGTGTTGCATAACTGCTAATGTTTTAAAATTACAGAATGTGTCCGAAATCTCTTTTATACATAAAATGCTTTTACATTCACTGAACTATTTGTCCTGACGTCCTTCAGCTGATCATAACTGACCCGTGACATGACCGACCTTTGTGCTGCACTTGCTAATCCCCGCTCCGCCTGCAGGGGGGGCTCGAATATTGTAGATGAAAGTAAAACCTACCTGCGTGGAAGTACTGAGGTTTAAAGTTAACGTCACAGTTTAGCTAGTTGGATTGGACATTTTTAGTGGATTCAATAAAGCGGTCAACCGTAAGATAAGTCTCAAATATACTTATGGCAATTTTGGAGGGCATTGGATTGTTTGGTCAGTATAGTTACTCTGGCAGAAATGGTTGAGGTAAATAAAATACACCTAAATTTGAAAAATAAGTTCAGATATATATTTCAGGTAGGATTAAAAAATACAAAAAAACCTAATGTCTTTAATTTTGCACATTTTGGTCACTGCCATATTTTTTTCTTTTTTTAAACATGACGCATTTAAATCCAACAAACATCGATTCTGCGTACGAGGCTGTTTTCCTCGATGCATATTCATTTCCTGCTTTGGACAAACACGGACACGTCAAGGAACCTAATAAACGCAACGACCTGCAGATTAATAATACCTTTAATGACGACAATAATCTCGGTATTTAGGTCACCTATTAATTGTCTCTGAAATAGTTCTTATAGCTGGGAAAACGCGAGCGTTTGGCTGAGAGGCTTTTATTGTGACACGACCGGAAGTGGAATGTTGCTACAAAAGCATCAAGCTAGCAGCAGGTAGAAGAACGGGAAAGCGCCCTCCAGTGCGACGTGCTGTCTTGACTGACACCCTAAATGTAAGAAGTAAAATAATCACATTTTTTAAAATTTTATTTCAGTGAAACCAAAGGGCACATTAATGTTTAGCCGCCTAAATTTGAACAAATCTTCGTTCCGGCGAAGCTTTAAATAGTAACCGTTTTTTTTTAACGTTAGCTGTACAGTTGTTTGCCCCACAGAGCAGCTAATTTTGCTAGCTTAAACATGTCGACAGGGCGGCATGTATCTCCCTCCAGGTAAATACATATATATATATAATTCGTATAATTTATTCCGAGGCCTGGGGAGTTTGTTTATAGCGGCCCTGTGCCGCGTCCACGCAGGCTCCCGTCCACCCAGCGCGGATTATATCACTGCGCCCACCTGCGACGCGTTTTTATGACTGTTTACCTTGTGTGCCATGGCTTTGTCGTGACTTTGATTTCCACCCCTCTCCTGTTGACGTTATCTAAGGCGCACACACACACACACACTCACACACACGCGCACACACACGTTCCCAGCTCCTCCCTCGTCATTATCCCCTCCCTCTAATTTCACTGCCTGCCGATCACCCACCGTTGCACCCGAAAATCTGAGAGTTGCAGCCAACATTTCAACAGAGGCCGAGCAGACTCACCTCTCTCTCTCTTTCTATTCCCCCCTCTCCCTCTCTCTCACACACACACATTTTCTGGCCTCCCACCCTCCTTTTTTTGTTTTTTTTGGGAATGCTTCCTCTTCTGTAAAACAATGCTGAGCGCCGAACCGACGGAAAACGAGCCCTCGCGGAGGAAAACCCAGCAGACGCGCAGGTCCTGGCGTTGATTTCGGGGAGGACTTCCGAGTCGGATCGGAGCGCGAACAGGTGAGCGCGCACGGACGCAGGAGACTCCCTCGCAGCCACACAGCCGCGGCCGCCCGTCCGAACTGGCGGCCGCGGGTTTAAGCGCTCGCCGTCCCCGCAGGTGCATGCGCGGGCTCGCCCGCATCCTCCCGCCTGTTGCGCGCAGGCTCCGCGCGGCGTTCGTTATCGCGGAATACGGGCGTAATTGCTGCTGCCGCACGCCCCAGCGCGGCGGTAATGACATGTAGACGGACGGGCAGGGCCGTTCCGCGGCTCGGCGGGACCCGGATCCAGATGACGCTGTAAAGCCTAATGTGGGATTTCAAGGATTTCTTTTTTTTTTTTCTTTTTTTTTTTTTTTTTGAATTTCATTGGGTGTCACTGCAGCGCAAGTGTGCCAGAAACAGTGTTGAGCTGCCCTCCCAGAGAGCAGCAAGCAAGGGAAATCAATGTGAAATGACTCTCCGTGTAATGCTGAGTGTAAAGCTGTCACAGTTGGCGGAGGTGAGGAACACCTGCGGGTTGCTGTGAGGGATTTTTTTTTATTTATAAATTTTTTTTATTTTTTTTTGGCACCCAGAGGCCAATCAATGCAGAGGTGCTTGGCCCGGTTTTCACCAGGGGTCAGACACCCCAGGCGGCCCTGGTGAAACGCATCGCCAGTGTTTGCCAGCGAGCATTTCCAATTGATGTATTGCCATCATCTTGACTCATTTACCAAAACAACCAACGGTGACAAGCTCACACTCCCTCCAGGCTGTGAACTCTGCACCAGTCTAGCTAGTTTTTCATTGCTTAATATAAACACACAAACACACGCGGGCGTGCAGCCATATTCCCCACATAACCTGTTTTATTTTTTTCTTTTCACCTTTCGTTTCCCCCTCTGACACATTAACTCCCTGGGATGCTCCGTCCTTGATGCAAATAGAACCTTTCACCTCAGCGGCAGCAATAGCAGACCAAACATTTTGTGTGCCCATTGCATTATTACGGCCACATTTACAGTTTTCCACACAATTGCTGTCATGATATAAAAACCATGAATACAACAAAAGCAGAAAGGCCCAAAATGTATTCAGGCTCTTTTCTGAAATAACCCACCGCTCCTTTAAATGTTCTGGAAAGTTCCTCAGCAGCTTCACATTTGACTTTAACTCATTAAGTCCCAAAGCGACGCTTTGCTGAACATCCTGGTTGTGACAACGTGTGAATTTGGGAATCCGGGACGTCCATTTCCAAAATGGCGGTGTACCTGGTCAGCAGATGGGACAGAAGGGACAAATTTCTGAAAAGCTTTCAACCCATTTTACAGCTCTAATGTTGTAATAGCAGCGCATACAAGACATTTGACCTGTTCTGACCACGTTCCTTGAACAAATTGATGTTACAATATACACGTTAGGAGGATATCGCGGTGACACATGTTACACCAGCCTTTCAACCTCGGAGCGGTCACGGAAAATTCAATGTGAATTATTAGTCAATTGTAAATTCAGTCGGTCCAGATATTCATGCTTTAGGTCGGCTGTATTGTGCTGCGTGATGTTACAGGCTTGGTGTACGTTTGACTGAATAGGACCTGTGGTGCTTTAATGAGCTGAAAGGATTACTGATACTTAACCTAATTACTTTGCACCCTCCGTCCAGGCTGTTCTCAATTGTAACATATAGATCTCCCACTCTGTGCAGCTGAATCAGTCACCTGGTCATTGATGTTAAGGTGTTAAGTTAAAGCCCCTGTCACCGTGCCAAAGAGCTGAGATTTAAGTGCCGAAATTATTTTGTCAGAATGGCGTTCCTCTCCTAACTTCAGTGTTTATTACACAACTTCCCATGTCTCCAAATATAAATCCGCCAGGCTTTTTGGAATGGGTAAAATCCAGATTAAAAATAAATTCCCACAGAACCCCCCCACCCTCCCACCCTCCAGAGATTCTCATTAAAAAAAAAAATCAAACTGAATCGATCAATGTCTAAATACTTAAATCCCGCATTTGCTCTCCCCAGTATGAAATACTCAACTCCACAGGCAGTACGAGCCTTCGTCTCTCCTTCAATCCGATCCTAACCATGATTGTGCTTTTTTTTCTTCTTTTTTTCTTTTTTTTTTCTTTCAGCCAATTCGTCACTCATAATTCTGTTAAGGATCTTTTCCTTTGACCCTCTTTAGTTTCTTTTGTTGAAACAGCTTCAAGTAGTGTCTGGACAGACCACCAAATCTAAAACACATAATTTATTATGACCATATGAAGAGTAAATATTACAGCGCTGCACTACGTCTCTGTACAACACACAGGTTAACACAATAAGAGAAGAGCCCTAAGTGTTGTGTCGGGGTATGCCATGCCCAGTTTGGTTCATTCAATGACATCATCTTCAAAGACAAATTAATATACTCAATGATATCACACAGTGTCAGACACAGCGTGCACACAGTCACGTAAACATTGTCCCAGCGAGATTATACATAGTCATGCTAGCACCAGTTATAACAATAGTCATGCTAGCACCAATTTTAACAGTTCTGCTGGACTTGAGTCAGGTATCCACTGTATTTACATGCAACCGCAAGATGGTATCATTCCTGATTTATATAATCCAAATTATTGTTATTCTTATTATTGGATTGTTGGTTTTGTTATTGGTGTTCTTCTTCCTTGAGTCTTTTTTTTTGCTGGTTAGCTGCTCTTCTGTGGTCTTTGAATGACAGAAACAACTCAACCATTAAAATGTCCAGTGTCCATGCTTGAAGGACATTTATTCTTCCTTTCAAACTTTTTAATGACAAACGTTTTGCAATTTTACCCCCACGCCCCCACACACACACACACGCCATTGAAATGAATGGACATGCTCTGATGCAGCTAATGCTAACTCTTTTTTTGCTTTGACGTCTTGCTTTAGTATGGCGACCATGCCTACATGCGCACACTGTATGATGTCATGCAGTCTGGCATGAAAGCAAACAACACTGTAAGGGCTGTGTTCATTGTCGCGCCACTTCTGCTAATAGTACTGCTGCTATTGCTTCTAATGCTAGTACTATTAGAAATACTGCTGCTACTACTGCTGCTGCTACTGCTACTGCTGCTATAAATACAAGTAAGTGTGACATTTGTGTTTTGATTTTTACTTTTCTTTCGAGCGTTAAGCAATTTTCAGTATTGCTCAAGCGATTCCATTCACCTTTATGCATTCAGACATTTTCTTCTGGAAATACACATTTTGTACTTCTGTATACTTACTGCTACAGAAACCATTCAGCTATGAAAATGTTTTTTAAGGACATTTATTACATTCAAACTTGTTTGATCATGATACATTGATGCTGAACAATTTTGCTTTGATGCGGCTAGTGCTAACCACCTCTGCTCTGATCCCCCATGGCAGCCATGCTTTGCCTGCATGATGTCATACACTGTATGCTCATCAAACGCCACCCTGTTAAGTCATCTGTGATAACTGTTTCACATCATCATCGCAATTCCATGGACTCATTTGTGTCATCAAGGCAAGCTAGATTGTTTTCTGTTTTTTATACTTAAATACTTGCTTTCTCAAGCTTTGGCACTAAGCACATTTATGCTTTATTTGAACTTTTTCAGCCCATTTTTTGCAATTCAATTCAGCATTTCAGCATTTACACATATTTTCTGTTGGAACTGCTTTTTTTTTTTTAATTACACTGTACTTCCCTTTATACCATCTTGTGACACTTGACATTTCCATTAAACACTTTTACCCAACGCTCTCAATCTACAGCTATTCACACCAAGCGCGGCAATAGAGCAAAGCTAAATTAAAAAGTCCAAACTGCCATCAACCACTGCAAAAGAAATGTTTTGTTCACCACCGCTCTGCAATTTTCCTGCCCATCTGTATGCCGTATATCATCATCATCCAAACAAACGTATGGGCACAGGACTAATTTGTTTTGCACCCTATTCGTGCATCCTTAAATGTGTCACCCTATTAGAGCCGTGACAATTAGCTGATCGATTAATCCATCCCGGCAAAATGAACCAACAGCTATCTTTTTAATTGAATAATTATCTCAGTCATTTTTGCAAGAGTGATGCAAATGATGTGCAGGTTTATTGGTTTCCTTTGCTGCACATGATGTGAACATGTAATAATGCGAAGTGAGTATCTGCTGGTTTGGCCGTTAAGTGTTAATAAGTCTGAAGGCATCACCACGGGCCATATAGGACATTTTTCTCGTGATTAATCGAGAAGGGAAAATCTCATTTCGTTGCGGCCTCATAGCCCGTCTTTCACTAAACGTTTGCCTGCCTCCGTACAGCTTTATTGGTATAAGAATGTCAGGAGCAGATAAGGTGCAGGGCTCTCAAAAGTGGCCCCCCCAGCCCACACTCGGTCCACGATGCACGACGTCAGAGCTCCGGTGAAGGGTGCACTGTTTGCATCCCTTTGGTGCACTGTGTTTGAGGAGGGACGCAGTGCGCTGGAGTCAACAGCAGCCACCCTCGTCTGTCCTCGTGATACTCCCCTCGTTCTGCTCCAAATGCATGTTGACTCCCTCCCGCTGACTGCCGGAGCCCCTTTTTCTCTCTGCAGACACTTGGAGGACAAAGCAGCATAATGACTGTTATAACTAGGGTGCTCTATATTTATTCGCTGTGCCGCATCCCTGCAAATGATATTTGTGCTGCAGTGTAAAGTTAAAACAAGGTCAGTAGGCCATGATAGTTTCTTTACAAATGTATAGCAGTTAAGGGGGGGGGGGGGTCAGTCAAGCATGTTAATGGAAGTGGATCTTTCAGAAATGAATTAAATGATAAGTTATATAAATGAATCAGCATTGCTAGTTCATAATTTGATGGTAGACTAACTGGAGCAGACATTTTGCAAGAAAAAAAACCCATAGATCAAGGAAAATGTCAATATTCGGCTTTAACGGCATTTTAAGCCAAACCTTTTATTTTCTTCTCACTTGTATCCTTTCACTTCTTTGTCCTCTTTGCCCTTGTTCTCATGAACTCATGTGTTTGTCTTGGATGACTTAAGCAGCGCAGCGGCTGATATTACATTGCAAATGAAAAATCATTTCTGAATCGAAAAGAATTTCTCCCAAAAAAGAGAAAAAAAAACCCCCATCCATCACTGGCTGTCATGGTTAGCCATTTGTGTGCTATTAATGCTGGGGGATTCTAGTTTCATACACTGCACAGGACATTGCAAATCTGTATAAAGATGACACTGCTGGATGTCACATTGGCCAACCGCCGTTGCTGAATTATTCATTGACTAATGCACAGGTTAGTGCCAGCGTGTTGCCACACCGCAGAGTCGAAACTGGTGAATTGACTGCTTGTATATGATAGTTGACCTTGAGTGCGCATTTTGCACGTGTCATTCTTCTTGACAGTCTCCTGCACCCCCACGGGCCCCCAAGTTCCTACGGTGCTCAGCGCTACACGGTGGCAGCCACTTGCAAGTAACTCGTTCATAAAACGTCCCTCATGTCTTGTCGGAAACGTCTCACCTACTAGCTTGCTAATGGCTCTCGCTGGTTGCTCAGCCTGTTCATGAACATAATAGAACAGACGCAAACCCACAGTGGCTATGTCACATTTAGCCTACTTCGAGTATGCCATGGAATGATTTCTCTTATTTTGAACTGTCCACCGTCCACACCAGTATGTTTTAAGGCCCTTAAAGGCCAATGGCAAAAGAAACAAGGAAAACGTTTGCTTAAACGGTATTTAATGGGGTGACACTCCTTGAGAGCTGAGTCATGACAGCATATTTCAGCAAGTGAGAGCTTATTACTGTGCATATTTAAAGGTACAGCGAGCAGTATAAACCAAAAATGTGTTTGGGGAAGAGCCAGCATCTGCTGCCTCACTTTCCAAGAACAGTTGCAACGGCAACTGTGCGCCATTCAGCGTGACGGGAGCAATGGGAGGAACGGAGCGGTGTCGCTCAGGAGCATTTTGACGATGTGGCTCGCACGTTGCACAGTCGCCGGGGCGCGCGCCGACCCCGACGTGGACCTGAGCGCGGGACGGGCGGAAGTGCGGGAGTGCCCGGCCAGTCGCCCGCGAGTAAAGTTTCTATTTATCCGTCGATAGGCCGGGTGGAGGAGGCACAGACAAGCAGAGCAGTTAAACAAAGCAATCGCTTTACCTGCTCATCTCTTGTCTATTTTTTTTTTTTTTTTGGGTGGAATGTGTCTTTGTTCTTGTGTTTGAAGGTGGGTGTTCAATTCCCCCCCCCACACCTCCCTTCCCAACCCACCATCCCTCCTTCTCCTACTCCACTGCAGTGTTCTCCTTCTGGGCTATCTGCATGCTCTCATACACACGCACACACACACACACACACACACGTTGGCTCACATTCTCCCCCCTGCCGCTTCCTCCGTCTGTGTCTGCCGCCATCAGACGCAGGGACTGATAATATCTGCTCCAACCCCCTCTCCTATTTTTGTACTCCTCCTCTCCTGCATCCAGCCTATTGTTTATTCACATTCATTCATTGTGCATTATGCACCGTTGCCTCGTGTTTTGTATAAGGTAGCCCTGCTTTCTCTTCAAATTCCCCCCCCCCAAGTCCAAAATGCAGACTGGACTTCGCCCCCTCCTGCGGACCTTTATTGAGCCACCTCACTGATTGTTATCTGTATTCAGTTAGTGTCCAGACACGTCACTCTATTCCCTCACAGCTGCACAGCAGGCTGCGTGCAGTCTGCCTGCATCACGCTGCAGGAGAGTCCGTCGCTTGAATAAGACACAACTTTCTCCTCCGCACCTGTGAGACCGCGGCGATTTTTTCGGGAGTCACTTCGGAGTTGTACAGTTTGAAAATAAGCATGTGGCTCAGCCATGACTGCTTTGCCAGTGAAGAAAAAAAAAAAGGAAAAAAAAAAAACCTGGGAGGAACAAGGATGGGCTCCGGGGAGGGAGGAGCCGCTGTGGAAAGTGCTCCGTCATTGGCCGTTGGATTGCTCTGCCTGCCTGCAAGAGTCTGCCCCATTGGCTGCAGCCTGGCAATGAGCGCAGCAGCTGCAGTTGTGAAGAACTACCCTTTCTCTTTCTGCCCGGTCTCTCCTTTTCCTCTCTGCTACATTAATAGCTGTCTGCTCCAGTTGCAAATCATAAGCGCTGACCACACGTGCCACCCTCTGCTATTCCAAGGACACCACCTCTCGCGGTGTATCACAGGATGATTCATGTGAAGTTAGTCAATTACTTTCTGCTCCATGGAGCTCAGGGGAGTTGGAAGTGACGTCTCTGTCCTGCCTGCAATCTCCTCCATCCCCTCTCTCTCTCTCTCTCTCCTTCTCTCTCTCTCCCTCCCTCTATCCCTCCCTCCCTCCCTCTGTTGTATCACTTAATCAAGACATAGCTTGCCCTTTCCTGTTCATTGCTGCCTCCCTCCCTCCCGTATGCTCTGCTCCCCTATTTGTTTGTCCTCGCTCGTTTCTCTTTGGCTCTTTCCCCTCCACCCTCTCGCCTCGTGGTCCTCGTCTCCCTCCGTTTAGCCTCGAAACAAGCCCTGAACAAGGTTACAGCTTTGCACGAATGCAGCCCTTTTTTTTAACCCGCTCTTTCCAACAGGCTGCCGCGTTGCTAACGCTTCCAATTGATGTTTGTTTTTCTGCTTTCTAGAGTCCACAGCAGCGGTTTGCCAGCCAGCAAGGACATGCAGAGGAGAGGTCAGTGAGGAGGATGACAACAGAATAGACAACGACAAGAGCGGGATGAGAAAGAGACTGAAGTAAGAGGAGGAAGCGGAACTCCAAAAGTGCCTATTGCTGGGTGTCATCTGCTGCTGTTTAGCTGCTGCGCCGCCGTCTGGCTCCCATGTTGCCGAGCTGCAGTGCCCTAATACTCTGAGCTGAACCGCCACCTTGTCTCATCAGTTCAAGGACGCCATCCTTATAAGGTTGCGCTTTGTTTCCGTTCCTCAGAAACCGTTTTTAGTCAGGCAGGGACGAGATAACCAGCAGCGCAGTGACTGCCACAGCCTTTGGCCATGTTGACTTGAATGTAACAGTGATTTACGGTGGACGTCAGTCGAACCGGTGGCCAGGTGAAGTCACGGATACTCGAAGGCCAGGCAGAGGGCTAAGGACAGTTCGTCTTGTGCCTCCCTCTCCTTGAAGCGTGTCTCAGCAACATATCCAAGCATGCCTGAGTGATGTCCTCAGAGTAGTGTTCTCTCCTTCTTTTTTCTTTTTTTTTTTTTTTTTTCTTTGGAGACAGAGCTGGCCTCTGCTTACAGTCAACTCCCTCTATCCCACCCCGGTTAAACTTCAGCTGCCTCGTTTCCCAGGAAGAACCAATAAAGAAAAAAACATCCCCCAAAACACACCAGCCAAGAGGACTTGCTGTCTAACTGTGCTGAGGAAACACAGAAAATATTTTTACTTCTGTTTCCTCAGCTGGGGATCCCCCCCCCCCCCCCCCCCCCCTTATTTTTTTTTTTTTTTTCCCCCCCCC
>CAAKHG010016316.1:12983-24509 GCA_901007715.1 Dactylopterus volitans | reverse complement strand
TAAAGAAAAAAACATCCCCCAAAACACACCAGCCAAGAGGACTTGCTGTCTAACTGTGCTGAGGAAACACAGAAAATATTTTTACTTCTGTTTCCTCAGCTGGGGATCCCCCCCCCCCACCCTCCTTACATTATTATTAGTCACCCTTTACCCAACATACAGTTTTCCATTCATCCGATCCTGCCGTTGCTCATAGTTATTCTGTGATGGCTGTCAGCATGACCATGGGACGGGACACCAAATGGTTGACCCTGGAAGTGTGTCGTGAGTTTCAGAGGGGCACCTGCTCGCGCTCTGATGCCGACTGCAAGTTTGCTCACCCCTCCCGGAGCTGCCACGTGGAGAATGGCCGAGTCATCGCCTGCTTTGACTCACTCAAGGTAACAATGCAGCAGACATGTCACTCGTCAGCAAACCTTGGCATACGTCTCGTTTGTTTGTTTCAACACAAGCCCTTTGGTCCGGGTCCGGCCAGTTGACTCTTTTTGGCCCTGAATAACATTTGTGTAGTCACTGAAGTTAAATGTTGCTAGTTTATACGACACAAAAATAGACACAAAGGCAAACTTTTAGCAGCTGGTTCGCCCTGTTTACCTTTATTTAAAAATTTAAAAGCTTAGGTCATCTGTAGCCCCTTGTTACTAGCATTGGATGTCACTTTTAAGTCATTCCTAATACATACTATTTTATCTCACTGAAATTGGGATCCTTTTGTAATTACAAATTATGATGTACTATTTGCTGTCTGTAGTAAAAATACAAAATATATAAAACATTGTAAGTCACATGTTTCTCCAAAAATCTTTTCAGAAACATGGGTCCAAAGTGATATATTTCAATTAGGGGTGGGCAATATGGATGAAATATTAAAAATATAAATATTATTATAATATTGCAATATTATTATGTTTGTTTCATCTTAGCACTTCCTACCTGTTTATTATATTTATTTATACTGACATGGCGAAACTGTGACCATACAAGTTCCTCTGGGATTTATGAAGTATTTCTGATTCTGATTCTGAATCTCATGATCTATAGTGCATTCAAAATCAAGACTTTTTTTTTTTTTTGTGCCAATTTTGTCGTTGAGAGCGTATACATGACAGTATGGGAGATGCAGACAGGAAATGTGTGTGTGTTTGTCTCTGTGTGTTTGTGGTGGAGGTGGCTGGATTAGAACCTGTTTGGAAAGCTAGGCCATCGCGACACCCCTTCAAGCTACTTTGAATACGCCGATGCAAAAATCCTGTAAGCTGAATGTCGCCATGAAGCTCCCTCGTTCATTGATTTGCAACAGTACTCTAATGACCTCATGCATCCTGCCACATTAAAGGTTTAGCTACCGCTGTTTCTATTATCACATGGCGCTGTCATATCGCCCGACCCTAGTTAAAGTCTGGCAAAGTGGCCTGACAGCGCATGGACAGACGCACAGGAGATACATCTATTGATGGCCAAAAGAAATCGTCTTGTTAAGTATTTTTCCGAGTCACCCAGGTGTAATTTCTCGCACTGCCACGTCGCTGACAGACTGTCCGCTCTGCCATTGATGTGGCCTTGTCGGCTGCGCCGCCTCAACATCACTGCAGCCGCTCTCCTGCCTGTCATCCTCTTGTCTACAGAGCCACAGCAGTAGCGCGAGTCACGGGGAACAGAAAACCGAACCGTCGGAGGAGTGACGATGCTTTACTGTTTTATTTTTAAAAGGGCTCTGAGTTTCAATGGTCGATTTGTGCGAGGACCGAGAGTAGACTGACGGCTGTGTGTGTGTGTGTGTGTGTATGTGTTTGTGTGTGCCCGTCACTGCCTGTGCGTTTGTAAGATGTTTGTCTCAACCGGCTTTCCTGCAGCATAAAAGTGAGACCCAGACAAGGGGGCTTTCTGTATGACTGCAGCTGCTGTCTCCCCGTTTATTGAGTTAGAATTTATTATTCAGCCATTTTTCCGTGTTATGTCCTCCAGAGCAGTCGGGAGATGGAGAGAGAGAGAGAGGGAGAGAAAGAGAGAGGGGGCCTAGCAACAGCACAGGAGTGCGTACCCATTGGATAGTTTGATCTTCCTGAGTGGCACGGCTGTTTTTAGCACAGAGCAACAGCCTGGCTCTGTACTGGTTGCATTGATGGGAGGAAGAGGCGTGCTGCTTTATACCAAAGGCGATCAACACGCATTAAAGGCCATATTTGCCTGTTTGGAGGCTGCAGGTCACGTTGTGGTTGGGTTCAGAAAAAAAGCAAAAACAAAAACAGTCTGAAGTTGGTGACAGTTGAAGGTCAAAGCGGCTTTAGCAGAGGCTGCAGCGGGGCTGTAGGGCACGCACAGTATGTTGATAGCTTTAATTATTCAAAACAAAACAAAAAAAGCATGCGCTTTTATGCTCATTGATGTCCAGGGCTACACTCAACTGACGGTGGGTGTTTGTGGCTGGCTGACGAGAAAAAGAAGCACAGCAAACTGTCCTCACCACCGCCGCTCCTTCCTTCCTCCTGTTCTCCGCCCGCCCCTCCCTCCTTTGTTAATTTTATGGATTTATCTGCTAATGGCCTCCCTCCTCACCATCCCTCCCATATCTGGCATCTCCAGCCCGGTCCACGCTGACCGCTGTCATTCACTGTTGCTCCTCCATTAGCTCTGCGTGGTCAGTCTGAACCAGCTGGATGGGAGGGGCGGGGGGGTTGGGCTCAGCTCGCCTAGCTCCTTTTACCTTGTTAACCCGACTGCCGTTGTCATCTCGAGAGATAAGTGTGGAGCAAACAGAAGATTTAACGGCGGGGTCTTGTTTGGATGACGGCGTCACACACGTGAATCCTTCAGCTGGAGTAAAACATCGGTTTTGTCCCATATGACCATTATTCCACTTGAATAATTCTGATCTTATTGTCGTCAAAGGAGATGGGTCGAAATGTCGTCTCTGCTCTACAACGTAAATGCAGCACAATAGAAGTCAAACACCACGCTACTTTATAAAGGACTTTCTCTGTGTTGCAGTGTGTTGCCATGGCTACCGAAAGGAGATTCCTGACTCAATACTCTCCTCAACGCCCCGCTTTATTTTGTGTCCTTCTCCAACCCAGAATATATAGATTTTAAATGGCACATAATTCTGACAGTATCGTGGTAGAACCGTTATTTTTTGGAGCACGCTAGGCACAAGGTAGATCATTAGTCTCATTAATAGGTACTTTTCTTTTCCCTCTGAGTTTGAGCAGGCTTAGTGAGCTCATGGGACTCACTCCTCATTACAGACTTATCCCTAAACACACAGCCCGCTGACGCAAACCTTGCTTGCATCTCCCGTGTAGGCGAGAATATTTGTGTAAGCCGGTGTACCCTCCTGACCATTTTTCAGGCAGCTACATGTTTGTCTCGATGCTTTTTTCTTTTTTTCTTTTTTGGGCTGGTGCGTTCGGCGCGTCTCTCCCGGATAGATACATGTGCAGGAGACACTACAGTTTCCTCCCGTCCCATATACAGTAGCTCTCCTGTCGAAGCCGTTCCTGTGCTCTCATCACATCATCCATCACTGCCAGAGTCTCTGGACCAGATTTTTTTTTTTTTCTCTTTTTTGCTTTAGTGCTTTGTCGACTGCGAGGCATGCTCGTGGGCATCTAATGAGAGCAGGTTTGTGTGGGTGTGGCTTGATGACAGAGCATGTGGCTGATGCAAACTATGCAGAGGTAGGCAGACAGCTGCCGTCTGCCCAGGGGTTTAATGGTGACTGCAGCTCCTCCACTGAGTATGTGTTGACCTGCAGTGTTCTTGCAGCACCATCTTCACCTTCCCCGCAGACTCCCGACAGGGAGGAAGGACACGGCTGTAGGGAGGCACCTGACCAAAAAAAAATCAGTTGCCTTTAGATAAATGACTGAAATCTAACTTAGCGTGTGACAAAGCCACGAGCCAAAGTGTTCCGAAAGAAGCAGCATAAACTATTACTTACGCTTGAAAGGATATGTGGCAGAGGCTGTTGCTGCAGCTTTTCCGGCCTGAAATACAGACTCCCTATTATTTCTTTATTTCGGCTTCTCATTACATTGATCGGAGAATTAAGATCAGATTCCACTATATTTAGGGGAAATCAGACAGTTATTAGGTCATCAGATGTTCAGATAAAGAACAACAAGTTCTTTCAGACAGGATTAAACATTGTTCAACTTCTGTCCCAGTAATCTCTTGAATTTATAATCCAAAGTAATACTGTGCCAGGAAGTACATCCTATGGCGTTTTTCTTGCATTTCGCTCACATTTATTATCAAAGGCCCACGCCTGTAATACTTGGGTTATGCGGACTGTATTCTCACATTGTTTGAACCGGCATGTGTTGAATGAGGCTTTGCATGCGGAACAAACAGATAAGCTTTGACTGTGCACATAAGCCCGGCAGCAGAATCCAGAAAACATGCCTCGTGCTGCATTTGCTACGATAGTAAAGGTGCCGTTTCCTCGTTAGATTGGCGCGCTCTGCAAAGTTATATTAGACCTGATATCTTTCATGCCTAACTGTAGTTATTGGGACACACTGTCCTATTAGAAAACTGTGTCACCCCATGTGTGTGTTTTGTCAATAAGGGTCTTACACTCGAGTGGTCAGCAGACCCCACTCTGGCATGCTTCATATCCGCCGTTTAACCGTTTGCCGAATTCCAGGAGCTGACAAGTGATAAAGCTTATCAACAGGAAGACTAACCAGACAATAACTTCTTAACTATACTAGAGTATACCAATGAATGTTTATATTCTATACATGTTGCATGCAAGAGGTTTAGTTCAGAGTCAGGTGGGAAATTGAAGCTTCTTAGCATTGCCAGTGGTGATAGAGTCATAATACTTTAATTTCGTAACCTGCAGTTCTTGCTCTTTAAGTGAAATATATTAATGGGAATAAAATTACTCTGTTGCTCTTTTCCCCTGTTTTAAACACACCAACACTATGTAATATATATGGGGCAAAATAGGTTGCTTCTCTTTGTGGAGAGCAGTCTTATTAAACTTTTGACCACTATCTGCCTTCCAGAACTGTGTGAGTCGAGCACATGTGCTCGCTCTCTGACTTTATCTTTTGCGTGCAATGTTTATTTGACTCCTAGTGTGCCGCTGTGGAAAACTTTAAGCTGGTTAAAACACTCCACATAGCATTTACACATTGCCTTAAAAAGAATTTGCTGTCCATATATTAAAGACAACATGTTGTTTGAGAATGTATTTGCTTGTAGTAACAAAAATTTGAGACGACCAGTTGTTTGGCTCAGATCAATTCTGGCAGAGTGCTTTTTTTTTTTTTTTTTTTTTTTTGATGTAGAGCGTTTTCAAGAAGTGGTTGCACTTATTATGAATTATCCAGCAGATGCTCTTCAGGGACTTCGTTAGTGCTTATTTGACCAGAATTTGTAATACATTGCCCTGCTTTGAAAGTGCACTTGATTGTTGATGTTTAGTGTAACAAATTGTACTTGATTTTCTGACTTAGTCCTTTGCTGAGGGTAAATCAAGTGCTGCGATGAGGTGAGCTTTTTACTTTTGGTGATGAGCCCCGTGTCGTCTTTGTCATCGCTGATTGTTTTAGCCTCCCAATTGCATTACTCGCGTCTCCTTCTTACAGATCTCATCTCCCTTAAACCCAGAATCACTGTCGTGTGCTAACGTAGCCGTTTCCATGCGTGCACTTGCACTTCTGAACATCAGACTTTCTATGGACCTCGGCCTGGTGGCTCCGTAGCTAGATGTTGTCAAATGTCCGGCGTGTGAAAATTCACAATGATATGCAGAATTCCCAGCGAGTGAAGGGGCTTGCTGATGACGTTTCTATCATGCCGCTGGAATAAGATGGAAGGAAACAAAACACCGCAGGCTGAAAAAGAAAAGGGTCGCTTACAAAAAGATGCAAACACACCTCGAGACGCTAAGACCGGGTTGTTTATGACCAATCTCCTCTCCATCTCAGGGGCGCTGCACGCGTGAGAACTGCAAATACCTGCATCCACCTCCACACCTGAAAACCCAGCTGGAGATTAACGGCAGGAACAACCTGATCCAGCAAAAGGCAGCTGCGGCCATGTTGGCTCAACAGATGCAGTTCATGCTGCCCGGAGCGCAGCTGCAGCCGATAGTGAGTTACCCACACTAAAAAACACAGCTTTCCGCATCCATGGCAGTGTGTTTGAACAAATAGTGTTTACAGGCTGATATACCAATGCTGGAATCAAGAGTGGCAGCTTCAATAGCGGGGACATTTCAGAGGCACAATAACATCTGATGGTCTCTGCTAGTGCTGGTTTTGAAAAGGCACTGCTCATGCCTGCAGGTGGAACTGGCTAGCAGAGATTGAATTTTATAACCACTTCTCGTTTACGACAAAGAAAGAATAGTACATTAAAAAAAAAATGTTCGTTTTACATTGTGAAATGCAAAATATAACCACTTTGGGAGTTTTAAATTGAAAATATACAAGTGAGCCCCTTAGTTCTCATTGAACCAGTTTGAGAGGGATGAAGATTTCCCCGTCTCAGTACAAGCCAGTGCAGCTTAACAGCTCCACAAATTACTTCAAAATGACCATCAAAATTATTTGCCTCCTCTTTCAAACGGGTTCAATAAAAATTGAGCATTATAATCAGCATGAAAGTTTTTCTATTGAATAACTTCACATCTTCTCATTGCTGTTTATTGGTGCAAAACCGCACAACGCTGGTGTGTACCCACTGCATTCTCCTCCGAGGCAAGAGTGAATGATATAACTAACTGTTTTGTCTCTCTTTTGTGACACCGCCCACCTCCCTCAGACAACATTCCCAGTGACGCCGTCCCTGGCAACGAGTCCCAGTATGGCGTTCAGTCCGTACCTGAGCCACATGGGTCCAGGCATGGGGCTGATGCCTGAACTGCTGCCCAGCACTCCCCTGCTGGTCCCTGGGAGTCCTACCAGCCTGACAGGCATGGGCAATGGCACCGCCTCACAAAAACACGTACGCACAGACAAGCTGGAGGTACGTCAACGCGTTTGTTACATTTTCCGTGTTTGGCCAAAGCGCGATGAACGGCAGACGCTGATCCCAAATCGCCTTCGTCAGGTTTGTCGAGAGTTCCAGCGCGGGAACTGCACGCGGGGCGAGAGCGACTGCCGCTACGCTCACCCCATGGAGGCTGGCATGGTGGACTGCAGCGAGAACTCGGTCATTGTCTGCATGGACTACATCAAGGGCCGCTGCAGCCGAGATAAGTGCAAGTATTTCCATCCCCCGGCTCACCTGCAGGCCAGGATCAAGGCTGCGCAGCACCAAGCCAGTCAAAATACAGCGTCCGCAGCCTTGGTGAGTCCTGATCAACACAGAACTGCTGTTTTCTGCCAAAAATGATCAGTGGTTACGGACATAAAATCTTTTTTTTCTGACCTCAACAGTAACAAAAAAAAGAGCTGTAAAACAATGTTCACCCTCTTAAAACTTGTTCTGCACATGGATATTATTTAACAGTGCAACAAATGATCACATCACGTATCACAGGATCCCTCAACTGGCTTGAAATTTGGTAATGGAGTCTATGGATTTTTTTTTTTTTTTTGTGAATGTCTGCTACTGTGCACGTGTGTCAGAGCTAAAGTTAGCGCCCGAGCCGCCGTAACACAATCAGGTCAGTCTGCAGCGCTGATGCAGAGAAACTAGACCAGATGAAAAGATGTTTCCAAGGTCTTGAGCATAATTCATTTATTCATTGTATTGGAACATATCTGTTCCGAAACAAATGGTCCCATTGGTCATCTCCCACTGCAGTTTGATGCTTCAGCAGCAGCCACACCATTAGGGAATTAATTCATATCAATCCCATTTTGTTCTTGGTCTGACCTCTGGGATGCCTGCATCACTTCAGGGAATCTTAGGTGCTGCAGTGTCCTCTTGTGGCGGTAAACAAAAACATCCCCATCCAAAAGGATACTTATAAAGGAGTGAATGTATAATTTATGATGACGCTGTGCGATAGAGCAACTTCTTATTTCTGCAAAGGCTTTACAGGCTGCAAGAGCCAGTGATGAATGTAACACTGTGATTTTCCTGAAAGCAGATACAACAATACCATATCGCCATTCATTATCGGTTTACTTAGCAGCATGCAGACCAGTGTGCTCACAGGTGGACTTTGACAGGCAAAGAAATAGGGGGAGCAATCTTCATTTCTATTTTTTTAACCCCCTCCCCTCCCCCGTTCTCTGCATGGTCAGGCTCTGCCACCAGGAGCCGTGCAGCCGCTACCAAAGAGGCCGATCGTAGAGAAGAGCAACGGAGCTGCTGCCACCGTCTTTAACCCCAGCATGTTCCACTACCAGCAAGCCCTGGCCAGCATGCAGCTCCAGCAACCAGCCTTTATCCCCACTGGTGAGGCCCAGCGCACATCAGCAGTAACCGGTCCATCCCCTCTTAGCCTAATCGCTGCCAAATTACAGATCATCACCCATGAACCGCCAAGGCCGTGGGAAGACAGATGAGGAAGGATTTTATGTGTGACATGCCTTAATATGAGAAAGGGGGAGCTAAGAGATGCACAGAAGTTTGCGCGCCGTGTTTGTGCAAAGCTTCTCTGCGGCATCACGTTGGTCATGTTTTTTTTCCCTTAACTGGCAGCGCCATAAACAGGTTTAGAGGAGTCACAGTGATGAGTTCAAACAGTAAAGAAGACTATGAACTTCAACCAATCTGCGGGTGCGCGGGATGGGTTGTAGGTGCATGCATGTCCTCTCTACCAACACGTTTGGTTTTCCAGAGATTTCCTGTCTCCCTGCATTACACAAGATGTTCTTCTTCCAACTCACATCAGGATAGGTTTGATTTTGGCATTCAAACTGAGGCTTGAACGAGGGTGGAGTTTAACTGTGTCGTATTAGATGGACACAAGTGTTGAAGTTGTTGATCAACTAGTATATTTGTGAACTCGCAAAAAAATTAAATGCCAATATATAAAACAATTATTTCAGCTCATTTATGAGGCAAAAATGTTTTTGTTGGTCCATCCTCTGAGGGTTTTTTTTAATATATATACTTGAAGAAAAAATATTTTCTTGGTCCATCCAACATTAGTATTATTTTATCTTTTTCAACAGGGGGTTGTTGTTGTTTTTTTTGCACTGTTTTCACATTTTTCAGACATTTTACAACAATTCATAAATAAATCATCAGATATTATAAGTCAGCAATGAAAAATGAGATGTGCAAGTGACAAAAGTTATCTCTCAGGGGACATGAGCGTACAGTAAAGGTTTTTTATATTTATATTAATATCTGTAAATGTATTTTGTAGGCATGTACAGTATTTTGTGACAAAAGATATCAACACTAACCTGAATTGTTTCTGCTCTTGGTAACTGTAAAGCAACAGTGGTTTGTGAAAACTGTCTGACATGAATTATTGATAGGACATTTGCCTAAATTATACAACATGGAGGTCCAAATCCAAAACACCCACATAGTGTATCTGTTCTGCATTAAGGTAGAACACATACTCCCATACACATTTATTCTAGACATTTCCATTTCTCGTTGCCGGGCTGCACCAAGACTGCGCTGTGATAATAAAATTCAGGGCTTTAATGTGTCGCGAGTACATTAGCTGAAAGCAGATTTGTGCTTTTTATCATTCACCTGTCAACTTATTTTTTGCGTGCTCTTCATATTTTATCACAATAGTCTAGACCATCATGTGCTCCCTCCCCACTCCCTTTGTTTTTCCTCTTGCTGTTGCCACATCTGCTCCCATCCATATTCCTCCCATCTCTCTCTTTGTATAATGCAGCAGACTGTGTTCTGTGCCCTCAGGAGCCATCGGTGGTTGTCTCAAAGCAGGATGTCGTAACTATTGTGCTTCATGGAAGGGCCAGAATGCAACGACTTTTAATTAAAAGATGTCTTTAACAACCACTCTGGTGGTTTCAGGACATTCAGCTCCAAATGATTACATTTTCACAACTGCCAACTATTTTCTAACGCATAATGTGCGGCCGTATCAATGCATTTTATTTGTACCCTCGAGCCAACCTCTCATTTTAGCGATAACCAGTATCTTCCCATGCAGCATTGTATTTAATTTGCAGACGCTTAAGATGCTGCTGCTAAAAATTAAAGGCTAGGATAATAAAAAAAAAAAATGGTTGTCTCCTCTCATACTTAAAATGTCCGAGGTCTTCTTTAGCCACACAGACGTTTCAACTTGTTTTGCCACGTCGGACTGCTTTTTGTTTGTGGTCAAAGTCCGGTAAACTCACAGCCGAATGAGACCTAATGTATATATATCATGCATTTAAGATATATCAAATATGTATTTGCTTTCAGCTGCAAACTGACCCTGCCTCATTTGCATCCAGCATCTCACACTGACGTCGAGTCAGTGATGGATATGACAAAAGTGATTTAATAATTGATAAAATGTACAAATTGTACTAATGTTGTTGTGAGCCTGAATGTTTTTTTGTTTTTTTTTTTTTTTAACATGTCAGGTTTTAATTGCGTGAAAGGAGATGTCGGGAGAAAACGCTCTGATATTTGAACAGCAAAACCGGAGCAGAGCTCCCCTCAGTGCTCAATTCAGAGGCTCCTCACCCTAAAAGAACAAAAAAAAAACAACAGGAAAACTTGACACTTCCGTTTCATGAAACAGGTGCACCAGAGAGGGATGAGCACACCAGCAAATCACAGACTCCCACACACTGGCCATCTTGCCTTAGTACATTTATTTTTCAATCTTGCCTGATGGGCTATTACTGAAATACATGCATCAAGGCAAGATGGACAGTGTGCCCGAAGACCCTTTTTTGACAAGAGCAAGAAAGTGAAAAAAAACATTGAGGGCCAAAATGTCTGACTTGATTTAAGACTTCCTTTCTACAATAGTGTAGTCGTGTAGTACCGAAGATGATGTACCGAGGCATAAAAGACATAAAACACAGCAAATTACACTGGATCTCCTTGAGGTTTAAGACAACGTTACAAAGTCAAAAAGATCAGTACATAGTGGAATGTGCGCGTGTGTGTGTGTGTGTCTGCGCACATCTGTGGCTTTTTATGCATGTCCTTGTGATCATTCACACCATTTTTTACTACCTGTGCATGCTGCTATTATGGCAATATGATGGGTAAACCTTTTTTCATCAGTAGGAGCAAAACCCCCATGGCAAACAGCTGTTATCAGTCACTGGGAACAGAACATTTGACAATATTTTTCAGATTTCTGGATTGCTCCACTTCCTTTCATCTGCCTAGGAGGTTATTTTTCTCTGCATTGTCTTATTTGTTAGCAGGATGACGCAAAGATCACCAGGCTGAATTTCACGGAACTTGGTGGAGTGTTGTAGTATAAGGCAGGGAGCAAATCTACATTTTGGGGTTAATGCATTTAATGTTAAAACAGCATTTACACACACACACACACACACACACACACACACACACACACACACACACACACACACTCCCCCACCCCTCAAACTGTCCCCACACACCCCACCATCCACACCATCCACATACTTAAATGATTATCACCTGTGT